>JARKHS020006324.1:0-52088 GCA_030143305.2 Amblyomma americanum | reverse complement strand
CCCTGCTCGTGTTTCCTGTCGCCGCCAATCCCGGCATGCTCTGCTTCACAACGGCTTGTCCAAGGCGTGCGGCCGGCGCGCTTCCACATGCCCACGGCGCCGGCGTTGGAAGACGCGCAAGTTTCCGCTCCGCCGTTTGGTTGCATAGCCCCGGCTTGTCGAGCTCTGCAGCAGCTTGTTCGGGCGAGTTGGCGTTTCACTACGCTTGCGGGGCCGATGATGAGAGACGTTGCGCTACGCCGTTTGGGTTGCTACAGTACAGCGCTCAGCTCCGTAACCCAGTCGGCCGTAGCAGTTAATCTCGTCCCACGTGCAGGAAGATGGACGAGTTCCCGCAGCTGTCGGACCTGGACGCGGCGTACACCTGGCTGGCCGATATGGGCGAACACCTGACCGACAACTGGAACCACTCAATCCGTAGCCGCCACGAGGCGTCACGGGGCGTCTACGAGCGCGTCGAGACCAGCTACTACGGGACCAGCGGCTTCCAGGCACGCATCCTCCTCCTCCTCTTTCGTGCCGCACAACTGACCCTCCCCCAAGAGAACCGCGCATTCCCGCCACAGATCAGCACAGTTACGAGGAGTGCACAGTTCAGTCCGAAAACTATCAAACCGAAAACGGAGCTTTTAGAAAAAAAAAATACAGGTATATATATCGCCCCCACCGGCACGTTTTGCAAGTAAAACGCTTTGCGTCGACACAGGTTCTCGCGCGCGGGTCCCAGAGGCTAGGCTACACTGACATTCACTTTAAGACGGTTATCACGGAGTCCTTTTCGGTGTAGACGTCACGGGTTTTATCCGAGTGTAGGAATATTCTTACTTGCAATTTTCTCACAAAACGTCAACATTCTCAGGAAGAGGGATATAATCGATTTTTATTCGGAACAAAAAGGCATGGCGTTCTCAAGTGTTCCACAGCACCTGCGTACACGCATGCGCAGTAAAAACTACAAACGCCCGTATTCGTGAAAAAAAAAAAGCCTGACTTCCTTAACCTCTCGGGGAGGTAATGTGCAATACACATGCGGTGCCGAATTCTGAATCTGCGTATTACACATCGCACCACCACGCCCCGCAGTCAGCCCCGCGTACGCATCCAGTCAACCAATCAGCTCCGCTTACAAAGCAATTATATTTCTTCACAACTGTCGTATTCAAAACTTTCGACAAGGGCTGCCTACGTGCTATGTGCGCTCACAAAACTTACGGAACAGCCTATAGCAGTGGTAAGGGCGCGGGAGTCTCGCGAAGTGGGGCGAGTTCAGGCGTCCTCCTCTTATCCTCCGGCACCGATACGCCGCTGTTATGATGGCCTCCCTACTGCGTACTCATCGTCGTTGCCACGCGTATGCATGCAAACGCATTATCTCGTCCGCCTCGCACAAGTATTTCGATATCTCCGCTCAGGCCTCGCTGCCGCGGCAATCGAAAGCTGGACTCATCATCGGGAGGGTTTTGTGACCCGAAAACTATCTCGAACACAGTCACGCCGCAGGCCAGCATGAAGCGCCGCGCCTACACACAAAAAAAAAGCGAGATAAGCTCCAAATATTGCGCTATAAGGTTTAAAAAAATATCTCAAACAGCAGCCACGGGGAAACTGCCCGCATTATCCCCAACGCCTGCAAGCCCGTTCACTTATCAAGCTCAACAGCACGAAGCTGTTACAGCTAGTATATAGGCACAGTTAGCAGGCATAACTGCTACGGGGGCAACAGCTTCATTTGCAACCATGCGGCGTGGGAACAAACGCGGGTTAATGACATCCTAGTCGAGATCAAGAGGAAGAAGTGGGCTTGGACAGGGCATGTGATGCGAAGGCAAGATAACCGCTGGTCCTTAAGGGTAACGGAGTGGATTCCAAGAGAAGGCAAGCGCAGCAGGGGACGGCAGAAGGTTAGGTGATAATAATAATAATAGTTTTTTTGGGGGGAAAGGAAATGGCGCAGTATCTGTCTCATATATCGTTGGACACCTCAACCGCGCCGTAAGGGAAGGGATAAAGGAGGGAGTGAAAGAAGAAAGGAAGAGATAGGTGCCGTAGTGGAGGGCTCCGGAATAATTTCGACCACCTGGGGATCTTTAACGTGCACTGACATCGCACAGCACACGGGCGCCTTAGCGTTTTTCCTCCATAAAAACGCAGCCGCCGCGGTCGGGTTCGAACCCGGGAACTCCGGATCAGTAGTCGAGCGCCCTAACCACTGAGCCACCGCGGCGGGGCAGAAGGTTAGGTGGGCGGATGAGATGAGGAAGGGTTAATTGGAGAGAGATGGGAGAGGCCTTTGCCCTGCAGTGGGTGTAGCCAGGCTGGTGATGATGATGATGGGGCGTGTTCCCGGCAGGAGGGCGACCAGCAGCCGGTGCCGATGAGCGTGCTGTCGCCAGCGGCGCTGCTGCTGCCGGCGTACGCGGACGGCACGAGCGATGCGCACAAGTACGGCGCCCTGGGCTCGCTCGTGGCCACGGGCCTGCTGCTGCGTCTCGACCAGGCGGTGCACGGCGCCGGGGGCCACGACGAGGCCGAGCGGCGGCTCTCCTGCTACGCGCCCGGCGCCGACCACAGCGTCGACTGGGCCCACGGCGCCGAGGAGGCCGCGCTGCAGCTCGCCTGGCAGGTCCGTCGCTTCCCCTCCCATCTGGGCGGTAGAGTCGACAATCCGACTACGCCTCGGCAGTGGCAGAAGAGTGTGCTCGCGCCTGCCCGAAAGACAACTGCGCATGCGTGGAACTTCCGCGCTGAGGCGGCGCCTGCGCAGTTACCGCCTCGTTGAGCGCTAAAGCCCCTAAGCTAAGTCGGTGATCGTTTCGACGCGTGCGACGCGTCTGTTGGCCTGCAGTCTGAGCGCAACCTTGCGCGCACGATAATAGTGTGCTGTTGTTTTAGTTTGCTTATTTCATACGCAGCTTTTATATAGCGACTGCACTGTTTTTATGTTTTCGTATATTTTCGACCAATTCATCATTAGTTTGCATGTTTACACTGGCTACCGTCATGTTCGGTTTTGGTGTCGCTAACAATCGTTCAGCTAGTCCCTCCACGATAACGAACCCTATACCTACATTAGAACCGGATACATGCGTCTGCACACCTCACGTATTTACAACTTAAACGCTCTCAAGAAACGGAGGGCGCCGTCTCCGAGCATCATTCGGAGAACGCCGGGCAATAGGAAACGAGGACACAAAAAGTCATCCCCCCCCCCCCCCCCCCGCCACCAGGAGCAAAGAAAAAGGACGAAGGAAAACGCAGGAGCGGCGCCTTTGTCTCCCGCCCTCTCTTGCGCAGCGTTCTCTTCAATTGAACTACCAACATGCACAACCAGATCTGAAACCAATCTGCGGCGCAGGCGTACCAGTCCGCTTCGCCCGGCGACGTCCGGCTCAAGGGCTTCGAGGGGTACTCGGGCGACCGGCTGTTCTTCGTCGCCTTCGCCTACCTGCACTGCGCCGTCGAGCAGCGCGCCGAGCGCCAGTCGCGCCTCGTCAACTCCGCCGTGCGCAACGTGCGCGGATTCGCCCTCAGCTTCGACTGCGCGCCCGGCGACCCCATGAACCCCACGCAGAGGTGCGCCTACTTCGGCCAACAAGCCGAGAACGAGGAGGGGCACCATGCGGCACGCTAACTATGGCAGCGCATCGCATCGTGCGTCGAGTGTGTTCGCCGCGACGATTTCGCAACCCTCCTGCCATTGCAAACAGCGGCGGCGGAACCGACCAAAGAATTGAACGCGCGTTGGGTACGCGTCGCGCGACGCCCGTACCCTCCCGGACACATCTGGCCGGCACTGAAGTCGGATCGCACGTGTCCGGTTATTATTGGCGGGCGTATAATTCATTCTGCCTTCCTTCACACCCCATTCGACACTGACGCTACGGTTTTCGTTCGCTTTTTATTTATTTACTTTTAATCCAATGCGAAACTGTTCCATTAAACGACGCAGACATCACAGGCCACAGTGAGCAAAACAATGCACCGTGTCCCCGTTTCGAATGAATGTTGTCAAGTGACAGCGGAATCCTTGGTTCACTGGACTTTCGTGGGCCTCCATCGCAGGGCGGAACGCACGGAGCACGCGAGTGTTCGAAGGAAAATATGTAAAAATGCGCGTTCACATTGGATGAGATAACCGATGGTCCGTTATGGTTACGAGAGTGTATTCTGACAGAAGACAACTGTGCAGGGGACTGCAAGGTGTTAAGCGGGCGGATGAGATTAGGATGAGTTTGCGGCGGCCGCAGTTGCACTCTAAGCTGTCCTCTAGCGGCCTCCCTTTTTACTATTTTGTTTAAAGTGTGATTAAAGACAACGTTGAACGTTAAAGACAGGGTTCAAGACAAAAGCAAGAGGCCTTTGTCCGGCAGTAGACGTGACTGGGCCAATGACTACGACTTTATTGCGTGTTCTAAGTTAAGACATGTGCTGCGCGGTGCCCGGCCGTTCCAGTGGATTTGCGAAGGAGGTAAGGTCCGTGGAGGGGTGTTGGGTGTCGATTGCATGTTGCTGCTTTCTTTCACCGCTGTTACTGCTGTTGATGTCTTGCCTGTCTCTCGTTCACGCAACACGACCGAGACGCGAGTCGCGCTCTCGATACAGCCCGAGGGAGAAACTCCGCACGCTATTATCTGGACTTTCGCAACGCCACCGCGCGCTTTCCACGCCATCCGGAGCGCGGAAAACGACAAGCAGCAAAAGCCGTGCAGACCGCGCCGGCATCGCACTGAGGTGGGGACCGGATTCCGGGAAGCGAGGCGATGCGACGCGTCGCTCGCTCACTGCGTGAACCACATCTTTCTCTATCGTTTCCTGCGCGCGCCTGATTGCGCAAGCGCTAACGCGAGTTGACAGCTCTCCACAAAAGCCGGTCTCGCACACAGCGCCTTTATTACGATGAGCGAACTAACGCGAAGCGCCGAGTCTTTCAGCACAGACAAAAAAAAATGTAAAAGCAAACTCGCAGGACGATTACCAGTATGTAACGCGATACGCAGCGACATCTGTTTGCTTATGGTTTATGGGTGTTTAACGTCCCAAAGCGACTAGGGCTATGAGGGACGCCGTAGTGAAGGGCTCCGGAAATTTCGACCCTCCGGGGTACAGTACACGGGCCTCTGGAATTTCACCTCCATCGAAATTCGACCGCCGTGGCCGGGATCGAACCCGCGTCCTTCGGGCCAGCAGCCGAGCGCCATAACCACTCAGTCACCGCGGCGGCTACATCTGTTTGCGATCGTGATTATAATACTGTTTATTCATTGTCTTTTACTTTGGCAGAGTTCGAATTACCTAACTATGCTCTAACTCGTGATATCACTGCATGTGTTCCGACCAATCAGCGCGGCGCGTTGCAGTAACGTCGCGCACGTTAAAAAAACCCAGGTGGTCGAAATTCACGGAGACCTTCACTGCGACGTCCCTCATAGCCCGAGTCGCTTTGGGACGTTAGACCAACATAAAAAAAACATAAAAACATCTAGAGGGGAACTATGCAGAACAGAGAAAAAAGTGCGATTTTTCATTCATTGACAGAATGCAGATAAGGTAAACCATACGTTGCATACAGGGCTGCACAGGAAGGATAATAAGTTATGAATGTTACCCAAGCGAACTTTTAAGGAGACGAAAATGGAAGTAGTAGAACGAGACAGCCTCTACTGAGTACAGGGGCTTATGTGGGCAGTCGGTGGAAAGTCATTTCTGCAGCGGACTCGCTCAGCGCTTCGCGTGTGTATGCGTTTTTTCTTCCCGCGCTCCAGCAAAGACACACTGCAAAGACCATGCGCTGAACGTCCGCATGGGTCTCGCGTGCGGCTCGCCACCGCCGGCGCGCGCGCGCCAAGTTCGTTCCTCCTGGTTCGGGAAGTTCAACGTTCATTAAGCGCGATAAAAATTTTCGAAACGGAAAATGAAGATAGCCGCCGCCGCCTCGTGACTGCGGCGACGCTCCGCGAAGTCGCGGAAGCCGGCCGAGGCGGCGGGTATCCGGAGCGCGGCGAAACACGCTCTCGCAGCAGTGCGGGAGACCAAGACGCCGGCGATCCGCGCTATCTATCGACGACACGGGGCAGCAACACGCGAACGACCAGGCGGCTGCTCGTCGTTCGCTATCGGCTCGGAGGAAGGCCGTTGCGACCTTGACGCCTTTATCCGCGAGAGGACGCACCCAAACTCCATCCCAGAGCCTCCACTCCTCTCTGTTCACGACCCAAGCTCGCCGCGTTCTGGGCCCGGTTGTAATGCCAGAACATGTCGCAAAGCGCTTGGCAGTCGAGTGGGCACCCGCGGCTAGATTGCTGACGTAATAGAAGTCACCCGCGATATGGCATCGCGGCACGCGCGTAGCTCGGAGCATCAGAAGCGCAACGACGCGATCGCTAGGTCAGCGCAGATCAGAGGAGATTAAGTGGGCACCTTACTTCCTCCCTTCCGCGAGAACAATCACCTTTACGAGATGCTTGATCACGTGGACACCAGGCCACGAGGCTGTCAAAGGGCACCAACGTGCGGACGCCAGTGCCCGAGCCCACCGGGAGGCGCACACGGAAGGGGAACTGGACGCAGTCACTAGACGGTATGGGGCCATCTTGGAACGCCAACGAGCCCTCAGGAGGACCTACCCCCTCCACACAAAAACCTTATTATAGAGCAGTCGGTTGCCTGGAGACAACTGCAGACTAATACACACCCCAATCTCAGTTTACTAAGCAAAATCTACCCTTCAACATATGACAGCAAATCCCCGCTCTGCGGGGAACACTCAACGCTTTATCACGTTACATGGGCCTGTCAGAACACGCAAGCAGCGCCAATAAACAACACACCAACACCGGAGCAGTGGGAGGCTGCGCTGTCCTGCTCGAAGCCTGAAGAACAACTCAAGCTGATCGACAGGGCTCGCAAGACTGCAAAGGCCACTGGGACCCTGGACTGAGGGACCTACCTACGCCGCGAGAATCCTCCTTAACAATAAAGTTTATCATTAATTCATTCATTCCTCCCTTCCATACTCGCGTGCGAGCCGGCTGACTACAGCGAACGGTAAACCGAACTGCAGACGGCCCTATAGTTTCGGATTCAGGCATGAAGCGCTTTTCGGAGGTTACCAAGAATTCTTTTCTCAATCCAGCGCTCGACCGGGAGCTATAGCCGTGTAAACGGTGTGCAGTTAAAGTATTCGTTGGCGCAGCCTATTTACGAATATTTTTTTTTTACGCACGGAGCTCCATGCATCCGCGAGAATGCGTGCAGAGTATAAGTAGTTTCCGGAATCGCGGCTCGGCCGAAACTATACTTAGCCTCTGCAAATAGGCCGGCTCCACGATCCCTCAATTTCGGATGGTCATTTTTGCAACAAAAAAAAAACTTCACTTATACGCGGCAGTATAGGTAAGCTGCACTTATTGCAGTAACAAAATTTCTCCATGCCACCAGCCACTTGATGCTACGCACCCACTGATATAGCGCAGCTGTGCTGAAAGAGAGAAACGGCTTCAACCAAGCCGTAGCCAAGCAAAAGCCGAAACCGAAACTAGCCGGAAGCTTTTGGCGCTACGTTTCCTGTGGGGCGCAGAATAGCGCCAGTAATTATTCAAGGCGCAATTTACCACCTTTCCGCAGAATGGCGTTAAGGAATTTTTATGGCCCAGCAAGGCGGAAATTAATGGCACAGCAGTTCCATCCCTGCAGATTGACGCTAACCATGCGGGACTATAACCTGCACTGCGATCTCAGTACATGCACATTTCTTTCTGCAAGTCGAAACACAGCCGTGATCGAACTAGACCCTAGCGGTCTAACGCCACAGCCGCCGCGACGGGCGTAGGCAAGGATGAAAGGTTTAAAACGGACATCGTGTTATACGGCACTGCATCGAGGCTCGTTTTAGCGTCTTAGCTGCGTGTTTCGTCCTCAATGTATGCGCTGGCAAGTTCAGCGCAGCCTGTCAAGTTCAGGTCTCCCACGGGGAAAGAAACGGGCTTTATTCAAGCGATTCGTGTCGACACCTCATGCGGGCTTTCTTTTGTCCAACGGCGCCCCAGTCGACCACAAAGTCCACCGCGAGAAAAACACATCATTTTTTCCTCTTCTCTATCGGTGAGCCGCATACGCCCCCCCCCCCCCCCCCCCGCCCCGCTTTTTTTTAAATTTTTGATACAACGCAAGGAATTATGTCGTGCTTGCTTTACCACGAGCATCTTAGAAGCTGCAGCCGCGAAGCACGCACGCACGCGAATGTGCGTGTGCAGTCGCCTTCCATGCGTTTTCGTTACTCTCGGTCTATGAAATAAAAAAGGAAAGGCTTGGTCGTAACATACGGTGCGCAGCGTACACCCTTTGAAAGATATCTACAGGTCTCCGGGTTTGCTACACTCTGCTACAGAGCTGCAGGGGCTCTAGCAGCATCCGTGAAACTACAAAACTTAGCTCTGCCGCGGCGGCGGGGACGACGGGTCCCCTAAGCTTCGAGAGATTCGGAGCTCTGGCGCGACGGAAAACGAGCTACACCGCACAGCTGAATAGCAAACCCGGTGACAAAGGCGGTGTACATATAGCGTCGAGAACGCGGATGCGAATGCGTGTGAGCAAAGAAAAACAGCGCCCCCGCACGCACAGCGCAAGGGTTCGCGGTCAGATGGGAGCAAACTCGACCCCTCCTTCCCGCCCGAATTCTCCTTGCAAGTAGAGTGCACGGTCCACTGCGTCACTGGCCGAACGCGGAATGCAACTGGCCGCCGCGGAGCTCCGTATTTCACGGCTATTTTGCGCGGTGTGCGTGCTGCGTGTGTTCATTTTTGATCCGAAAAAATACGCGTATTCGTTCGCGTGCTACGCACACTAACACAGGCGCCACGCGATAGTATGGCTGAACCAGCGAGCCTCCGTGCGACTAAAACCCGACTGCTGAGGAGCGCAGTGAAGCGAACACTCTGGACTAAAGGGGTCTCAAAACACGTACGCGGCGCATACTGGCAACTAAGAATTTCAGCCATTGTTCTGGAATCGTCTTACCAGGCGCCGTCCAAGCAAAATCTTGGTTTCGTTACACTATACGCCAATCTCTCCATGCAATCACCACATTACCCCTATAGCGACACCCATAGTTCATGGAGTGCTTGGCTAGCCTCAGTCCAGCTGCACGACCAGCTGGCCCTCGTGCGGCAGGCCCGCTAACAACTTAGCGCCTGACACAACAGATGCATAAACAAGCATGTTCTCTCTCTCTCTCTCTCTCTACATTCCTGTCGTATTTCTTTATCTCTGTTCATGCTTCCGACCGACTGCGACCGCCTCGTGGCAAGATCTACTTTGTGTGAAAATCCCGGGTGGTAATCTCGCAGACCTTCGTGCTGACCCCAGCTGGGTGCCGCCACCGCTTTCCATATATGTACTAAGCGTATTGTCTTAATATTACTTGTAATATTGTGTACTAATAACGAGTCGCGAATGGTGGCGGCCAGGAGGAGGCGTCACAAAATGGCATGGCGCCTACCTCGAAGTTGGATAAATTAACGTAGTGTACGTCAAGCAGTAGAAGCATGGAAAGGCCGTTCTACGATTCGGCCACAAACCTATGATTTGATTGGAGCCCATCCTTTTCTAGCTACTCTGCGACTGGGAGACAGATGTATGTCAATGCATGTGGCCCGCGTGGCGAAATGGGTCACAACCCCCCCCCCCCCCCTCCCCTTCCCGTAGCAGATAGCGCCTAAAATGCCGAATGGCAGAGAGCCGGCATAACTCGACGTACCGCAGTCGGCCGCAGCCGTTAGGAATCGACACCGTGAATTCGCTAGCACTTCGGCAGTCGAAAGCCTCCGTGCAATAGAACCGAAAGGGAAAGGATGGTCATTGTACACCGGCCCCGCCGCGTGCTGACGCGTACTGGACTCTCGCGCGTAAGCGAACACCGCTTTCCACCGATTCCTCAGTTCGAAATGCAACTCCGTTCGCGGAGCAACGAGCTCCGGTGCGCACGTACACCCGGCGCCTTCCGGTCGGCACAGCCGCGCGCGCGCAGTACCTGCATGCATACCGACATCGCCGCCGCTTTTAGCCACTTCGTGGATCGTGGTAGAGGATGTCAGCGCTGTTATAGCTTTCAGTACAATTTCTAGCAGCAAGCACAGGAGGAGATGTCAAAAGCGCGATCGGTTTAACGACCCACGGCACGTCGTTCTGTCGAGCCTCATTATAACGAAACGGTTTATAACGAAATATTGGATATAAAGAAGTAATGACGATTCTCCTTGGAAGTTCGGTCAACACGGGTTGTAACGAAGCTACGGCTATAAAGAAGTAATCGACGGGCCCCTTCAACTTCGTTAGATCGAGGTTCAACTGCATTTCTAAAATTCACGGGTGAATTCTTAGATCCTGAATACCAACAGACTTGCATTATTTAGCTTGTATTCGCGGCGTATGCGCTGTGTGTATTTATTAAAGTTGAACTAAACTACACAAGTGAGTGCAGCAGACTTTTTTTTTCGTCACTTTTGACATGCCAGGATATTGAAGGAGTGGACTAATATGCGTTAGTAAACAATTCCTTGTCACTTCAATTCCTTGTCACTTTTTTTTTTACGGGTCGACCTGTGGAAACGCCACAGCAGCGACTCGCTCAGAACGTTATCGGCGAAACTACCTAACGGTGAAAAGAGTAACCCTCTGTGGCTATATGCGGCAGGTGTCGCGAGCGCGAGGCGACGGTCTTCACAACTGTGCTGTTCTCGTTCCCACTCTGGCCATCCAGACCTGAAAACCGCTCGCAGCTTCTACAACATACACAACAAAAGCTAATCACGGCCGCCAGGCAGGAGCAGCCCGGCGTGTGATTCCGTTCCCTCAAAGAAAGAGCACCACAACTTCCGGTTACGCAGCGCCAGCTAGGGACAAAGAGAACTTCAAGAAAAAAGATAGAAGAACTAGACGCATTCGTTGTCAAATGAAGACAATTAAACAATCAGTGTTGTGAACATGGTTAGGACTGCGCCTTCGAAAGCTCTAGACGGCACTTCAAATCCTCTTGCTGTAGTCAGCTTCATTACTCTTAACGCTTTACGATAAAACTTAAGCAAATTATCTGCGGCCTCCTCTGGGTACGCGCCGCCTTGCGAGTAAGATATTGTGATGCATACGATCCAAAGCCGCTGTATAGAAAGCTGCGAGGCAAGCTGCGAGATGTAACCGGACGCTGTGGTGGGTGATGTCTTTTAAGAGACACATCAGCCAGGGCCGTATCAGGAGCAGTGCGCGTGCGTAATGAGTGCAGTTTTAGCTCAGTGACTTATGAGCTCTCGCTACTCAACGCGTTCTCGGATGATTCTCGTGTGTCCCCGCTAAAGGATGCGAGAACACCTTACGCCGGGCAACCTACAGCACAGCAGCGGGTTCCAGGAAACCGTCGCCGTTCAACGCCCGAACGTCACGGCCAGAAGTCATTGGCACCGCCACGGCGAGGCTTTCAACGTGCACGAGACGTGTCTTTTTGCTGTCGCCCACAACCGACCGAGCGCGTCAGCGCGGTTGTAAATTCCGGAATTAATCACTGTTCTCTGAAATGCCAATCTTTCTTTTTTATTTCCACTCTATCATTATTGGCGCCAAAGCAGCAATGTGGCACTGACTGCATTCGTCATCACCATCAAGCCTTCATCCGCTTCCTCCCGGGTGAGCGGAAGTTGAAGCTATAATTTTCACCCTGAAATAGGGCCCCACTGTTTATTCGCTCCCTCTTTGTCGCCCTCTGCTCAGTGCAGCCACACTGTACAAAGCGATACGCGGACATGTCTGCAGTGGCTCCAACACGAAACAGCTAAGGTCACACTTTAGCGGCGAAAACTTTTCAGTAGATGACGTACGATTCTCCGAGAATCGCCTGCGTGCATTTACGCACAAAGTCATCTCGCAGGAGTCGAAGCTACGGCACTGGTGGTGCGCTTGATTTCCTCACTCATCGGAGGCCGGCTCTATACCCCGATTATCAGACACGCTACCACCCCTTAGGCCTTTAGCAGTGCTCTCAGATTATCTCTGCGCCGAAGAGATTTCTGTGTCCTTTCTTTCCACCTGACTTTCCGTCGGTCTGCCAGCGTCTCCCTTTCCTTGGAACCAAGCCCGTTACCAAACACCTTTCGTTTCTCTGTTCGCAGCATTGCACGCCCCTGTCCCAGGCATTCTTTTTTCCCCTCTTGATTTCCGTTATAGAATTATCGGATAGCTCCTTCTCTTTGACAGGGCCGCACTGAACTGAACTCAGGAATATAAGTACACGCATTGCGTCCTCAATGCACCGCGAGATTTTCATTCGCCCGCTCGGGGCACAAATTGTGACCACATATTCCGGGGAACTACAACAGCGCCAACGGCTTCCCCGA
Organism: Amblyomma americanum; assembly: GCA_030143305.2. Taxonomy (NCBI): domain Eukaryota; kingdom Metazoa; phylum Arthropoda; class Arachnida; order Ixodida; family Ixodidae; genus Amblyomma; species Amblyomma americanum. The sequence goes on along the minus strand of JARKHS020006324.1, from coordinate 39,708 downwards.
GCCGCATTCATCTGCGGCAAAACAGGACCAAGGTCTCGAGCTTGACGCCGGTACGCTGCGTCTGCGTGCGAAACGAAGCAAGGCAGTGCACCCACGCCGAGGATGCGGTGCACTTGACACAAAACGTGCGCAGGTGCGGCACAGCTGAACGTTCCCATTAAATGGCGCAGTTTCTCCGCCAGCGCGTATCCGCGACGCCGGATTGAAAAAGTTTCGGGGCAGGGTTGGGAGCAGTCGCCGCCTCGGTTCTCGGGAAGAGCGGAAACCTTGCCGCGTCAGCCAAAAGGGGTTGCTGCTTCGCATATGCTGCATCGCCTCCGTACGGTCTCGGGTCGAAGACGTGTGAAGAAACGCGCGTTTACGTATAGTACTATCTCAAGCTGCAGCTGTATTTTAGCGTAGGTTTTCAACTCTTTCCGGTTTTTTATTGTGGGCATCACGTAACACACACACACACACACACACACACACACACACACACACACACACACACACACACACACACACACACACACACACACACACACACACACACACACACACACACCCACACTCTCTCTCTCTCTCTCCCTGTATAATAACCTTTTGCCCGAACAGGCAAACAGGACCGCTTCTTTGGTAAGACCGAAAAAAAAGCGAAAGAAAAGGAGTGACGATGTGACGCACTGCACAGGACCGTGACGTCAGAAGCACTCAAGATCACCTGGGCGCAATCATACGTCAGGGCGCCCATGCGGTTAACGTCCGAACGCCGCTCCTCCGTCATTCGAAACCGAAACAAACTGTTCCAGAGGGCCGTAAACTATTTCATAGGCTTTAACCCTTTTCGCGTTCAGTATCGCGGCTATACCAAGTAAAGCAGTTGAAGCGCGACTGCAATAATCAAAACAACAAAATATATAGAGTCAACTCACGATAATTTTAACTCGAAAAAGGGGGCCTTTTTAATCCTGTTGATGTGGATGGACGGTACCAAGACATCAGTTCGAATAAACCGGAAGTTCGAAATAAGTGAGTTCCAATTAACCAGACTCTTCGTATAAATAAATAAATGCAGCACAGAAAAAGTGAGAGATGCAGAACTTCTTCTCGATGCCACAGAGATACTTTTTTTTTCTTCCTTTCCTCTCCCTTTACAAATTACGAAATGAGCACAAAGCGAGGCAAGATTAGGCCTCCGGCTGCTTCTGACTCGTGACTCCGTAACACCAGTGAGCCACCGGCCACAGCGCGGCGTGGAAAATACAGGCGCTACACAGAAAGGAACAAGACAGCGCAATTTACTTAATTGGGCCTGCGTCATGAATAGACAACAACTTCACGCTCACACCTGCTGCTGGCTGTATTCAGTAAAAAAAAGAAGAAAAAAACGCGGTCTGAGGCGCTCCTCGCATCCGCACGTAACAAAGCAACGAGAGCAGAGCTTCCCCGTCTAACCACGTGCACAAACGGCAGCTGGAGTCCGACTGCTAATGACGAGAACATTTGCGAGCGCTTTCTCAGGCCGAAGCCCGTCTGCATTGTGCAAGACGTCTTGTAGAGGAAAGCTCCGTCCCCGCTCCTTCATCGCTACATCACGGCTGCGCGTCAGCAGCAGCTCTCAGAAGCTGTGAAGGAGTGCGACAGGTGATGAAGAGCGATAACGAGAGAACTATAGAACGATAAACGCCGTCCAAATGACACGCCGCCAACGTCATGGACACTGACGAAATAATACAAGAACGCTGAAGGTGCCGGCAGGCTGAAGCCAAGCCTTTTCGCAACTAGAGCGGGCGCAAAGCATCATCAGATGTGTACAGTGACATGTGTGGGAACGTCGTATTGGTCCCAAAGAGCTGTAGAGGAAACGCACTCTCGAAGGCGCAGCAGCTCGAAGACCGACTTTTCTCTGGGCGGCCACAACTCATGATACCCGCGATTTCGCTCTTCGCTGGTTTTTAAACCCTCACCATTTCTTCAACTCATTAGGAGGTCATACTGTCTCGTCAGATGGCATCCCAGAAATAATATGCCGAGACTGACTGACGTCCTAGCCTCGTTCTGATGGAGAGCCCGTGAAGGGCGCAATGCTGTGTGGCTGCCCGGCATCGGGGAGTATACGCATCATGTGCCGCCACTGCGCCCCATCCAGTCGCCACCCGCGCGCTGGGGAGTTCTAGAAGAGAGGCGAAGCCTCTAAACAAAGGAAACGGGTGGTGGTTTAGAGGCGCCGCTTAAAAGAAGCGGCCCTCAACGTTCCTCTCAAATCTTCTACTGCAAATAACACTGCAACAAGGCTAAAACCAAGACACAAGTTATTAGACCAATTAACGGCTCGACCACGTGACGTGAGGAATCGAGAACTACGTCGCCAACAAGGCGGTTAAAACGAGTCGGAAAGAACTGGAAACGAGGTGCCGGGACACGGTCTAGAGATATCGCAAATTAGAAGAAGCCGCGAAATGAATGGGCATGCAATGATCGGACGACTAAGCGGAAAGCGGTAATCAAAACTGCGACCACGCATTAAAAAAAAATTACCCGCAAGGTGACAAAAAAAAAGATGACGTCTCAGCTGTCACCTTGCTTAACGTCAGCCGTCAACAGATTACAAAAACGAGATCCGCGCTAACGCGCGAGTCAAATGTGCGAGCATCGAAACTTGACAAGGCGCTCATTTAAGCGCATTCACGGGAAGACGGATGGCGTGCGCGTCTCAGCGGGTCGCGGTCTTTTCGCAATTATCGCGCGCAGCGGGGTTGCGACTTCTCGTAACGGAATTCTCAGACGGCGCACAGCATTGATCGCGCGCGCGCGGCCCACTTTGACAAGTTTGCGAGAAGACAATGAGCAGATACATCACGCGCCTTTTGTGCTCTTCCCAAGGTCAAAAGTGCATCCGACCGACTTACGGCTCGTCTTTATCGCCATACGAAACAGGTGCCAGAAAGTGGAGACGACTGTATCATCCAGCGTCTGGCCCTTCGCTCGAGTGGTATTTCTGGTTTGGTTTGGTTCATGGGGGTTCAACGTCCCAAAGCGACTCAGGCTATGAGAGACGCCGTAGTGAAGGGCTCCGGAAATTTCGATGACCTGCGGTTCTTTAACGTGCACTGACATCGCACAGTACACGGGCCTCTAGAATTTCGCCTCCATCGAAATTCGACCGCCGCGGCCGGGATCGAACCCGCGTCTTTCGGGCCGGCAGCCGAGCGTCATAACCACTCAGCCACCGCGGCGGCTCTAATGGTATTTCTGTGTTCCTTATGTAGAAAATATAACAATTAGAAACACCAGAGGACGCCGTCATCTGCATCTACGTCCACCTATGGGGCCCCGAGGCTCCTGGAAGCGCGACAGATAGCTCACATTCACTTCACGCGGACACAGGAACCACAAAACAATTGAGCGCTTTGTAGCTCCTGTGCCTTATCGAACAATATAACTGCTTTGCATCATCGTTACCATTACCCGCATCTTGAGGGTTGCGCGCGAACTTCAGGCGCCACTTAGCTCGTGTCCTACGGTCGTTAGCGTATATAGTTCAAAGGCTTGGCAGCCTTATTTCATTAGCCCGAAGTAGGATTCACAACAAGTCAGCTTATATACTGTGGGCCCATTAAACTGCGAAAAGTGAAAGTCAAAGAACTGGACACCCGGTTTGACGAACACCACCATGCCGTTTGCATGCGTTGTTGATGGTTTAATGGTTTATGCGGGTTTAACTTCCCAAATCGACTCAGGCTACGAGGGACGCCATAGTGCAGGGCTCCGCAAATTTCGACCACGTTAACGTGCACTGACATCACAGTACAGGGGCACGCGTTGTTGAGATCATGGACCTCGCTAACTACACGCCGCGACTCCTGTGTTATTCCCAGCACAGACAAGTCAACAACGGTGGCGCGGCGACGACAACAGCGGCGGCGTCTTCCCTTTGTTTGCGATAGAAGAAGAGCGCCGATCAGCAGCTTCGGCGACAGCGGACGCAAGGTCGTGACCATCCTCGCTGTTGGGGAGGACAAAGGCCTCTCGTCTCCCCTATGCGTAACTGCGGCGGCAAGGGGAAAGAAGCTGGCTAGCTGGTTCCCACGAAGCAAAGTGGCCCGAAGAGAGTGACTTTTCAACGCGACCCCGTTCTCCAGAAAATCGGCGTGGAGGAAAATCACGGGCATGGCTCTGGCAGGTGGTAGCTGGCAGCTGACATGAGCGGGCAAAGATTGGTCGTAGGGTTGTGCGACATCACGTGACATGGCCGGTTTGGGATGGGAGGAGCTGCCAACTCGGGCTTCTCAAATCAGATGGGACGGCTGAGGGGAATCGAACACTAGGCCACGCAGGCACGGTCGTACGGCTTGGTTAAGCGGGGCTCTTCCCTGTACCGATTAACGGCGGCGGCGAACCGGTACCTTTCCAACGGAGCCCAGGGGACCAGTAATTCCAGCGGGGCCTGTTTTCCTGCAGTGAAGAATCCCAGACTCCGCCAAAGGAGCTGTGAGACAGTGTCCGCATTGTCATCGACAGCAGAGAGATTCCGCCTCACCACCGGACAGGTGATTGGACCTTTTTGATGAGCTACGCTCCACAGCAGGGGAACTGGGGTCCATCAACGTTACAAAACCAGCCGGGTGGAGTGCTTGCTGCTACTCTTGTAGATGTGTGAATGAATCAATGAGCTGTTTATTTAGAAAGGGAGGCTCAAGGCCGTGTACATGTGTAAATAAACTGTACAGTCGTCTTCTCTGACCCCCCCCCCCCCCCTCTCCCTCCTATTTCAACATATGAATGGGATGCGGGGCATAACGACCTGAACGAGGTAGGCACAACAACGGACCCCGCATCCAACAGCGTGCATACAAGTGGCGTCAGAAGTCCCGGACGCCAGCCAAGTTAGATCGCGCGGGACCGTGTTCCGCTTACTTGTGGCGCTACTCATGACTGCTTACGCCTCCTTTCGGTCATCACCGTCTCCGACACGCCACGCTGATACCCTTGTTACACGGACGTTTTCAACGGCAGTTCAGTTCGACTGAGTTCGGGGGCCGCAGTTGAAAAGGCCAACTGATAAGATGGAGTTCAACGGACCCGCCGCATCGGCCGAGTAAGTGGCATTTCCCGCTGTCATATATTCTTAAATCGCGCGAAAGGTTATTGTCCCGGCTAGTATTAGCACCAATCTGCACCTTTTACTAATCGAATGAGTGTAAACACGCAAAGCGGCATCAGGAAAAAAAACTGTTAGGCGATGAAGCCAGCTTCAAAATATGCCTCTACTGGATTGTCTTGGCTCGGCGCGAAGTTCGGCCGCAGCGTACGCAAAGCAGAAAATTTGCACAGAAATCGCAATTAAATAATATAAATTGCGGTATTCCTGTTTAAAACTGGAAATACCAATTTTCATATCTACATTCATAAATTGCCCGCCCGTGGCGGGACCACGTGATCCAGAGGTTGAACCCGGTTTCACGAAACGTGCCGTGTAACGGCAGCCGGTTGCGATTCAGTTCAGCGTCAGTCGGAAAGCTGAATTGCTGTGTTGTTCAACTGAACGGCAGTTGAAACCGCCCGCGTAACAGAAGTATTCCCAGGCTATAAGCGCTCTGCCTTTCTCTGCAAACGAATTTATCTCACTCCGAGAATAAGATGCGCTGCTGAGCTGCGCCTTCCAGGAAGCCACATCTCTGAGAAATCGCGCACTCTCCGCAGTCCCTCTATGCCAACACGGCACGCTCGCTTAGACGTGTAAACCATCGCGATCGCCGCGTAACGCGTAAATCACCGCCCGTATGCACGCGCATACGTCTCTCCCGGCCACTCGTCCAAGGGAGCGGCGACTACTACCACGCGGAGACGAGCAGAAAGCGGGAGGTGGCCGTAAAACGGGGCTCGCGCGTGCATTCCCGACGAGATCAAGGTCTCTGATCGGAGAGCGGCCGCCCGAGGAACACAACCACGACGAGGACGAGCGCCGCATTTCCCGGAACCGCAGAAGGGCACGCCGACGCGGACGCTGCTCTTTGAATAAAGCCTACTCACTGACTCAGACTGCGGCTTTTGACAAGCACAGGCAAGATTTCGCAGTTCCCGTACCGAGTACATTGCTGTTCTGTCTCGTATGGATAATTTCACCGCAGAGCTCAAAGTATGGTGCGGCACGGTACGGTACAGTACGGTACAGTATGGTATGGTATGGTATGTTATGGTATGGTATGGTATTGTAAGTTACGGTGCGGCACGGTAAGGTACGGTAAGATACGGAACAGTACAGTACGGTACGGCACGACAAGGTATACAGTATGGTATGGTGTGGCACGGTGTTTAACGCCCTGAAACTGTACATGGGCTATGAGATATACACCGTAGTGGAGGGCGCCGGATTAATTTAGATCAACTGTGATTCCTTAACGTGCACTGACATCGCACAGGACATGGGTGTTCGTGCATTTCCCGGGGTTCGATCCCGAGACCTTGGGCTCAGCAGCCGAACGTCATGGCCACACAGCCCCCGCGGTCTGCGTCTCAATGCCTATGATGTGTACGCTTTTGCACTTCTGTTGATATAGTCGTTTCTCTCCCAATTATGGCGCTTTAAATGCAACACGAAATGAGGTGAAAATTAAATCAGGCTTATACCTGGTCGTTAATTGGGCACCTTTCGCCTTCGGTTACCGTGATTTCGCTGTCGTCTCATCGCCGATTACGATCAGCCAGCTCCTATGCCTCGACTAACAAGAGAGTTATTAGCCAAGACACAGTTCTGAGGTTAGAAATTGATTTCCACCTCTTACACGAGAAAACTGCTAACAGCTTGTTTGGTCGATCAGCCGGCACAGATTCTGTTTCTCTTTCTCGCCACCATCGGCGCTCACTGTTGTAGCTGCAATCTGATGCATTCTTATGATTTAAGCGAAAAACAAACATGTCTAAAAAAAGTCACATTAAGCAAGGTTATTTATACCTATGAATGCTCCAAAAATATAAGCTGTTCTGGCTTTTATCGTCTTTGCTTTTAGTCTTGTTCGCTGAATGGCACTGCGATTGCAGGTACTCTAGGCTCGACCTTTGGTTTCAAAGGCCTTGGAAGGCCTCCACGAACCCGTTGCGGCTTCAGACTCTCAGCTGCGGCAAAACGCGAGGGCACGGTGTTAAAACTACTAGCCCCGCATCCCGTACCGATCCCTGCGCATCTGCAAAGTGCTATTCTGCAGCGTGCCGGTGGGCGCCGCTCTTTGCGACCAACGCTCTATTTTAGCATGAAAGCGATGAACTTTAATTTTGCAAGTGCGGACTTATCCGAGCTTACTTGATGGAATACGAACTGTGCTAACATAAAACACAAACACTGCACACGAGGCGGAAAGGACAGCCGTCGACAGGTGCGCCTCATCCCCAGTGTTTGCCTCGCATGTTTGCGCAGTTTTCTTTCAGAAGCTGCCTGTCCGAGCTTGATGGCCGATTCAAACTTTTAACGCAGCCCGCATGTTTTGTGCATCGTACAGGCAACCGTGACAGTTGCTCCCACGCCAGCGTCCGCATACTAACGCGCTTTCTGCACAATCAACGCCCCCTTACGTGCAGAGGCGGTTCGTTCAACGATACGAACGGCAGAGGGCGTAGTTTTATCTCGATAATAACTACATCCCAGTCGGCACTGAAACTCCCTTGGACGCCCTGCGGACATGCTGAACGTCTACAGGACGTCCAAGGGAGGGTAAAATTATTCCGGAGCCCTCCACTACGGCACCTCTCTCTTCCTTTCTTCTTTCACTACCTCCTTTATCACTTCCCTTACGGTGCGCTTCAGGTGTCCAACGATATATGAGACAGATACTGCGCCATTTTCCTTTCCCACAAAACCAATTATTATTATTATTATTATATTATTATTATTATTATTATTATTATTATTATTATTATTATTATTATTATTATTATTATTATTATTGGGATAATGACACGTGGAGACCTTATATTCCCCCTTTTTGCTGTGTAGGCGCGCAGATATTCGCAAATTTTAACACGCTCTGAGCTATTCGTTTCCGTTCGTCAATGTCCGGAAAGCTAATTAGAGCAGAACGCAACTTAAAACAGCAATGATAATAACGCGGATGAGGGAAGGGTGATGAAGCGCATATGACGTCACCTGGCAAGGACGTTAACTAGTTTGCCATACGCACTGCATGTGCTGCACTACCTCTGTGCCCGCGAAACGCGTGGCGTTGCTGTGTGCACCCAGTGACCGACACCACATAGATGGGTTCATGAGGCATCCGCTACCATACTACTTTGTTCCGCACCAGAACAGGCGAGTCCGCAGCGCTATCTCCAGCGCTTATCACGTGAAGAAAGAGAAGGCTTGTGCGAGTTGGTGATACGTTACCAAAAGCGAAGATAACAATGCACAAAAGGAAAACAGGGCGAGAGACAAGAGGGGGACCGCATGAATCATATCAGCTGACTACACGGTTACCGCCCTGGCATCGATCCAGACAGAGAACAGGAAGCATTCACTGAGAGCACCATGGTTATAAGCAACAAGGAGCTGAACTTGCTACTCAGCCTTCTACTCCTACAGCGCCAAGCACAGGCAACGGCACAGGGACTGACGCAATACAACGGCTGAGTGAGTGCAGTCCTTATGTCGTTGTATGCGTTTGGATCCCCTGGAGGAGATATGATCAACCAACCCGCACCTGCAGCACGACGGTTCTGGCCCTTCCCGCGGTTCGAAGACACAGCGATAGCGTACAGCCTCCTCCCCGACCCTTAGGGGTCAGCCTAATGCCGGCACCTGACCCTGGTGTCGCCGAGATATACTACAGACATCTCGGTAAGCGTCAACATTCTCTCTCGCAAGCATGTTAGCGGCAGCTCCCATTTACGACATAGGACACCAACGCCATTTTGCCACAGTACAGCTTCAATGACACGGTTGCCTCTACGTCACATACAGCACGCCTCTCTCTCTCTCTCTCTCTTTGCCTCTTTTCAGCCCTCGTATCCTGACAATTTCCCTCATAGCACTGTTCAGGTGTCCGCCCACCGAGTGGGCCTTTCCTATCCTCTCACCGCCTGCACCCACTGAGTTATTGCACCTGGAGGCTGCGTGTGCGCCGAATAATGATAAAGTGTGTAGCACGATACACCAGGACAGACACTATCCGCACTGTGGGCTGCCACATATCCGCTCCCCGGAAAGCGACGCAGGAGCAGCAGCTGTGGCAGTCGGTCGGCGGAATCGTTCGGGAGGGACCGTGCAACCCCTACGGCACGAGCGCGTAGGTCACGCCAAAGACGTCATATATCTGCTGACATCGGCGGGACGCGTCAGCAAGCCACCTGCAATCTCTCTCTCTCTCACACAGCCGCTACTGCGACCCCCGGAGAAGCGAGGGCGAGCGCAGAGCCGCCTCTGCTTGGAGCACGAAATGCCATTGTGTGAACCGGGCATCGGCCTGAGCTTTACGAAGAGTCCAGAATTCCTCGTAGACCTTTTTCCCTCCAAAGGTCACATGATCATAAAGCGTGAAAAAAAATAATTATGTATCATTTAGAGTGGCTAGAGTAAATGCGAATTAGGTCGGCTACCCCTTGAATTTTCATTTCGGTCTCGGTTCGAGGCTCGATTTTATAAGGTCAAGTAGGTTTCAGACAAAGATAGGCGATATCGGTGAGCACCTCTGTAGACTGAAGTAGAGTGCTACTTAAGTATTGTTTTTTGCTCAGAAGTAACGTGGCTGTCGCTCCACAACCACATCCTTTTCCACTTAGCGCGGCCAAGTCCGCCCACAGCGCAACAGCTAGGCCTAATACAACTAGCACAACAGCTAGTACCACTCGCCAAGCGAGCCGAGACTACCTGTATTGTCAAAAGGAAAGGACACGACTGAATACTGTTTACACATAAATCTTGTAGCTCAGTAAGAACATAGCTTTTTCTGAGCAGCAGAATAGACTTCGTTTTAACGCAGCTTGAGAGCATTTAATCGGCACCGTTGAAAGCAGTCGACTGGAACTAGGTGCAAACCTGCTCCTCGTCAGCGCACATTTGTGGCCTTGAAATGAGGTCCGTGCAAATTTGGTTTTCAAGAAACGAAAGGGCACCGTAACTGTCGCTTCACGGTGGTCACCCGCACAGCGCCGTGAAGAAGGAATGAAGGAGGGAGTGAAAGAGGGAACAGAAAATAGGAGTCGTGGTGGAGAGCGCCGTAATAATTCTGACCACTTTACGCATGTGCACTGACATCGCACAGCACACGCGAGCATTTGCCTTTCGCCTCCATCAAAAGGCGGCCGCCAAGGACGGGCCTGAACCCGCGCCCTCAAGACCAGCAGCCGAGGACTCTTAACCAACGAGACACTTCGACCGCCATTTTTGGTGTTTTCGTGAGCCCCCACCAAAATCAATTCGACGGCGCTTAAAAATCTCAGCGTACACAGACACTTCCAGGTACCCTTACGCCGTACAGCGCATCGGCTATCACCAGCATGCATAATAACCTTGGACACAAACCAAGCCGCGAAGCCAGCGGTGCAGGTACAGCCTCGGGCTGTTCGAGTTACGTAACCGCCTCTGAACAACAAGTTGCAACGTTGTTCTTATGCAGGCACGGCTCGAGGGAACCATGTCAGCCAACACTAATCGCATGAGTTACGTAACATATAGACGAACCACCAGAGTGCGCAGCCCCGCCAGCCTCTCGAGCACCGATTGGGGTCAAGGGCCCGCTGGCACGACTAGCAGAGCAAAAGTCGAACTGTAACAGTCTACGACCGACGCTAAAAACACGGCGAAATATCAGTCCGAGATCACTGGCTCTATACAACTGATTTCCGCCTATTATGAAGTGTATACGAAAATTGAGTGTATCGCCTGCAAAAAATTTCGCTTCAAAAGATATCATTATCATTTTATCAACTTCAGATTGCAGTGATTACGACAAATGACGGGAAAAAAATCCAAACTGTCTGCACATTCCATCCGCGGCTTAATTTCGCAATTTTACTGATTGGTACAATTCACTGTAGTCACTGCAAGCCCGCTGATGTCCACTTGCAGGGTAAATGCCTCCCCGGTGATCCCCCATTAACCCTGTCCTTCGCAAGCTGCGGCCACCGTCCATACGCATTTGTTTCCTGACCAACTCTGCTCTCTCGCAGTTTTATGTCAGCCAATCATTTTCGTTATTATTTTATACATTCAATGACTGTGTTGTCTTCCTGAATTCCTGTTTTGGCTTCTGCATTTGTTTATTTATTGTTATCAAACTGATGTGCAAAACTACATTTATAATAATTTTCTCTCTCTTTTCTTCAAAGCCAACCTTCGAATTGGGTTTTTCCGCTCGTTTTCTCTATGGGGTTTCGCCGATTTTGCCGGGCATAGTCTCGCCAGTTATTTTTGGCTCTGACAGACCTTCAACTGAAAATGTAATACAAAAACTGGCAATAAAGATTATTAGTATTATTATAATTATTACTATTATCATTTGTGGGCAAATGAATGTACCTTTTTGTGTGTTAGTATGGTGTACCAGAACCAAGACCTTTGGGCTGTTCTTGGGCACAGAGAATGAAGATTGATTGATTGATTGACCGATTGATTGATTGATTGGTCGATTGGTTGGTTGGCTGATTGATTGATTGATTGATTGATTGATTGATTGATTGATTGGTTGATTGATTGATTGATTGATTGATTGATTGATTGATTGATTGATTGATTGATTGATTGATTGATAAGAGCTGAGCCTCCGCCGCCGAAGGATGGGTCCGCTAGTCGCTACCACAGGCGCGCGAATGGAGTGCCCGACCAGCCCCGACAGCGTGGCGCTCTTCACTGGAGCGGCGCTGAGCGCGCAAGCGGTGCCGGCGCTCCATGGAGCCGGCACACGAGCGCGTGGCGCAGCTGCCGCGGCCGCTTTGCACCGGCGCGGTTTTCAGCGGAGCGGGACGCGTTACGAAAGCCGCCGGGCTTCTGGTTAGCGGCAAGGGTTCAGCGGCGCCGAACAAACAGCTCGCCGGATCAGTCGGGCACCGGCGGCCCGTTATTACGCAGGGCGCCCCCCCTCCTCGATCGAGGCGCGTTCCTGCGCACTTGCGCAACCCTGTTTACGGCAGCGATATAATACGCTATGAGTGTCAGTGCGCGCGCGCGCTTAATTGTGCTCTTCAGCGGGAGGTCGAGCGCAAAGCGCGCATGCCCAGCACGGAAAGACTTTGGAAAGTGCACGCTCCTCTCTGCGCGTCTCGCGACAGTCGTGCTCAGCTCAGGTCAACGAGCGTGCTGCCAGCCTATGCTCCTCCGCTTAATCACGCGATCGGTCCTGGGTCGTACAAAAAGTGCACCCATATCTCTCTCTTTCTCCACGCCGGGCAGTGGGCTGAAATTCACAAAACCGATAACTCCGACAGGTTGTCTCTTTATCGCATGACTATAGAGACCGGTGACCACCGAAATGTTCTCCACCGAGTGTGATCTGCCGGCTTTAAATACGGCGAAAGAGGCAATGTAAATTTAACTCGGGTTCAAATAAGAAACAGGCCGCCAGGCGGATAATAAAGTAATATGTTAGTGATAAACGCAGAAAGCGCGCCTCAATGAACTGCGTGTTTATCACACCAATGTTGTTTTCCCCTTGCATATAGTACGAAATCGGTGCACTGCAATCGAAAGTACAAAAAAGAAGTGAATGCATTTCGTTCTAACCCGCCGCGGTGGCTCAGTGGTTAGGGCGGTCGGCTGCTAATCCGGAACTCCCGGGTTCGAACCCGACTGCGGCGGATGCGTTTTTATGGAGGAAAAACGCTAAGGCGTCCGTGTGCTGTGCGATGTCAGTGCATGTTAAAGATCCCCAGGTGGTCGAAATTATTCCGGAGCCCTCCACTACCGCACCTCTCTCTTCCTTTCTTCTTTCACTCCCTCCTTTATCCCTTCCCTTACGGCGCGGTTCAGGTGTCCAACGATATACGAGACAGATACTGCGCCATTTCCTTCCCCAAAAAAACAATTATTATTATTATTATTATTATTATTATTATTATTATTATTATTATTATTATTATTATTATTATTATTTCGTTTTAGCTCAACCAACCAGCATGGAAATTGGTTTGGGGGAAAGGAAATGTCGCAGTATCTGACTTGCGTCCTGAACCGCGCCGTGAAAGAAGGGATAATGGAGGGAGTGAAAGAAGAAAGGAAGAAAGAAGTACCGCAGTGGAGGGCTCCGGAATAAATTCGAACACCTGGGGATGTTTAACGTGCACTGACATCGCACAGCACTAGCTGCCCTAAGGCGCCTTAGCGTTTCGCCCCCATCGAAACGCGGCCACCGCGGTCGAGTTCAAACCCGGGTAAACCGGATCAGTAGCTGAGCGCCCTAACACACCGCGGCGGGAGCACCAGCTTCACGGTGTTCTTTCTTGTTACCTTGCATCCTGGGCATCTATGCGCGACGATGAAAACCTCTCGGTGCGGTCGATCGCTTGTTTTCAACCTTGGGCTCACTACACTGAACACATTTCTGTATCATTCATAGCGTCTACTGAGTGCACACGGCTGTACACAGCGGATGCGTACACAGAGGAAGTAGCAAATGAAAAAAAAAATGACGGCAACACGCGGCGGGGGACACGAACTAGAACAGCCTGGTTTGCATAGTGCTCTGCTTATCGAAGGTGAATATCTAGGGTGAAAAACTTAATAATAATAATAATTGGTTTTTTTGGGGAAAGGAAATGGCGCAGTATCTGTCTCATATATCGTTGGACACCTGAACCGCGCCGTTAGGGAAGGGGTAAGGGAGGGAGTGAAAGAAGAAAGGAAGAAGGAGGTGCCGTAGTGGAGGGCTCCGGAATGATTTCGACCACCTGGGGATCTTTAACGTGCACTGACATCGCACAGCACACGGGCGCCTTAGCGTTTTTCCTCCATAAAAACGCAGCCGCCGCGGTCGGGTTCGAACCCGGGTACACCGGCTCAGTAGCCGAGCGCACTAACCACTGAGCCACCGCGGCGGGTTTCCCCGTATTCCAAAGAGCAATTAGTACACATCCGCGGTTCCCGCGCGCTCCGTGCACAGACAGCGGCGGACGAATGGCGCGGCGGCGATGACGTCGTTGGTGCAGTAACGGCCGCGCAGCGCGCGCCAAAAGCTATCGGGAGCCGACCGAGACGGTAGCGACCCCGCGGCGCCACGTGTCCACCACGGGGAAGCCGAGTCGTTCCTCATCCCGCCGCAAGGCCAGTGATCCCGCCCGGCAAGGTCGCTAACACAGAGGGGCATTTTACACTACACAGCCCCCGGGGCTCGTATTTCTTTTTCCTGCTCTTTTTTTCCCCTCCCAGCAATCCGATAATAATAGGCGACACACAATGACACGGGGAAAAAGACAACTGCGCCGCTCTCACACTGGAATAGGTCAGGAACGCGAGGACTTCGAGCAGGGTCTAATAAATCCACGGGTTCGCGGCGGACCGATGGCCGAATATCAACGCCCGCCCGAGACTCATTCCACTCAGGTGAGCCGCGCAAATGACAAAAGCACTGCCGCTGCTTTTTTTTTCTTCTTCTTCTTTTCTGCTTTCTAGAGGTCGTGCGCGATAATGAAGGCAGCCTAACGTCAAAGCGAAATAAGGCGCAGGGCTGCCTAGTTTCGGGTCTCGCGCGGTCCGCGTTTCTGCCACAACTTTCATTTCATAACGCGAAATCCGATGGACTGGCTTTTGCTCCAGTGCTCGCTATACGTGGACAACACGCGACTCGACATATGCCCATCCAATGGAACCAGCAGAAGCCCCCTTTCCTTATTTCCTACCCTCTTTCTTCGTTCACTCTGAGGATGGAGCTTCATTCCCCTTAATTCAACTGAGAATAAAGCGCACCGATATACCGGGCAGCACACACAGCTCGTTAAAGCAGGGCAATTTCCACCAAGTATTAATAACAGTCACAGCAAATGCACTCTGAAAGACGCGTTAAGGGCGCCTTTATAATCCCCCGCACGTCGGTTCTTGAATAAAAGCGCCACGTCTTAAATACGAACCCGTCTCATGACGGCTTATACGGAAGCAATTGGGGCTTGTGGATATAGCCGCAAACGTTCGCCCTGTCTCCTAGCAACTAAAAATTGGTTTTGGGGGAAAGTAAATGGCGCAGTATCTGTCTCATATATCGTTGGACACCTGAACCGCGCCGCAAGGGAAGGGATAAAGGAGGGAGGGAAAGAAGAAAGAGGTGCCGTAGTGGAGGGCTCCGGAATAATTTCGACCACCTGGGGATCCTTAACGTGCACTGACATCGCACAGCACACGGGCGCCTTAGCGTTTTTCCTCCATAAAAACGCAGCCGCCGCGGTCGGATTCGAACCCGGGAACTCCGGATCAGTAGCCGAGCGCCCTAACCACTGAGACACCGCGGCGAGTCCTTGCAACTGCAGAGCTTGTCTTCGTCCGCAACGAAGAGATGTGGTGCCCATCAGATCAAACATCCGCCATACATTTCTGCAGGTTTGCCAGAAGTAGTCAGGTATAGTACTATAAACACATGTGTAGAGGCCCTTCAGGCTTTGGGAAGTGAGGAAAAATGTTCTCATCCTCTGCGGAACGCCTGAACTCCCAAACGGCCAAAGGTTCCGGCCAGAAAACGGTGCCAAAATGGCCCTTTAGTTGTACAAACTATGCCTGTCAAAGATTTCAA
This sequence comes from Amblyomma americanum, assembly GCA_030143305.2. NCBI lineage: Eukaryota > Metazoa > Arthropoda > Arachnida > Ixodida > Ixodidae > Amblyomma > Amblyomma americanum. The sequence continues at coordinate 24,028 of JARKHS020006324.1, read as the reverse complement.
GACATGATACAGACTCCGTAATCATTGCAGAACGAGCTTTATTGGCCGCATAATGAATATGGCACCCCCTTTAAGGAATACAATGTCAAAAAACAAGTGGAGTGTTAATGAATTAAACACACCTAAATAATCGGCGAGGAAAATCCGCGAAGCGATAATATTTATGCCAGAATCACAAAAAGCCAACCGTCCACACGTCAGCCCAAGTTTCCAGTTGAGTTATACTTCTTCTTCTGTTGTTGCCAGGAAAAATGAAAAGGAAAGTGCACAAGCCTGCCCACTGGCTCAAGCTGAGCCACAATCGCTATTACGTGCAGAAAGTAGGAGAGTTTAAAGATAGGATAGAAAGATAGGGTAGAAAAGACGCGCGCTATAATGTCCCAGGCCGATCCCGGAGGCAGTGCAATACCGGGCCAACCGGTGGCGGAAGTGAAGCAACCTTCAAACACTCCGCCACATTTCCAAAAATATGCTGGGTTCAAATGGGACCTGTATCAGATATTCTATAACCGAAAACAGCCCACGGGGGCTTCGAACACCGTTGAGTTATACATAAACTGACAGGCGGGATCACGCAGATCGTTCTGCCATTCGGTGGCTCACAATGCACTGTTCCTTTACGAGCAGCCTCAAGTTTGATGGCGACAGGCATTCGCCAAAAGCCAGAACACGTAACGCCGACTGTTGCATTTAGAGGTAACTACGAATTTTGTTCTAATTAGCGCACAGTTCGTCGAAAATCCTGCGAACCATTCCAAATAGTCTCGACTAGGCTGGCAGCGGTTTTGGCCAGGAAGGAAGTGAGCTCTTCTGAGGCGTTCAAAGAGTTAATATTGCCTCTGCAATTACGTACAAAAAGTTTACCAGCTTTCAAGGCCAGTCATAGCGGGTATATGTTCTTCCATTCCGATTGAGCTCTTCTTATTTAAAGCATTTTTCGACGCTCAAGACACACCCGCAACTATCCAGGTTTCTTTCTGTTTAAATATATTTAATTAAACGCCTTCGCTTCATTTTGCTCCTAAAATGAATGAGTAGACAATATAGCCGCGCAATTTTTATTTCCCACTATGTGCAAGACGTCTTGCAGTCGGAAGCAGCTCGAACAAAGCGGCCAATGCCCCTCAAAGGCCTTCCATCGTATGTCGTCGACCTATCCTCATGACGTGGGGGTCATTTCCCTCCACCTGCGATAATAGGTCGACTTCATTCGTCGGAGGGTCTCGTTTGAGGGGCATTGGCCGCTTTGTTCTTGAAGGGAGTTGGAAGTTCGGACGTTAACACATGGTCAGGCATTTTTCCTAGCCAGAAGGTCTCGTCACCGGGCGGCATTCTCGCGTTAATTTTTGTGGCGAAAGCTACACTAGTCTAATCAGCGGCGCATTTCGAGTAAGCGTCCCTAGTTCCTACTGCGCATGCGCCACTACTTGCACCGAGTCACAGGTGTTCCGCCGCTGCGCCGCGTCTTTAATAATAATAATAATTGGTTTTTTGTGGAAAGGAAATGGCGCAGTATCTGTCTCATATATCGTTGGACACCTGAACCGCGCCGTAAGGGAAGGAATAAAGGAGGGAGGGAAAGAAAAAGAGGTGCCGTAGTGGAGGGCTCCGGAATCCCGCGTCTTTCATCAAAATCCAAATTTCAATTTCCTCTTTCTTCCTCCCTTCTCTCCCTCCCTCCTTCCTCCCTTCCCTTACGGCGCGGTTCGGGTGTCAACTGAGATACGCGAGACAGTTACGAGTGTCATTTCCTTTCCTCAAAAACCAAACAAAACAAGTGAGCTGCCGGCGTTCATCTGCGTTGACAACGTTGCAGAGGCCGTTCATTTTCACTAAAAGGAAGGCGCACAACTGGCCCCGTGGGTCAGTGGACACCTCAATCTCGCTTTCATGTACGTGGCGTTGGTGTCCAACTGCAAAAACCTGCTTTGATTGCGTTCCGCACACTGCATAGGCAGCGCGCCCGCCCTGCCACCCTGGCAGGTGGAAAGGTTGGTCACCAAGTGAACGCTGCGGCCTGTTGCTGCAGTGCCGCGTGTCAGCCACAACGTTGTCAGCGCTAATGCATGCAGCTCACATCTCTCTCTCAACACAGCCACGCGCATCAAAGTGCGAATGAGGCGTCCACTGATCCACGGGGCCAGTTATGCGCCCTTCCTTTCCAGAAAATCACCGCCGTCTAGAACGTTGTCAACGCCAATGAACGCAATGAACGCCGACAGCTTTCACTTTGTATATCCTGGATCAGCTGAGCTAATCCACATTCACTTTTGGAAACGAAATGAGGGAGATACAACTACAGTCTTCAATGCCAAGCGGAAGAGAGCTTTCGAAAGGGCACAGCGGTTTGCCACCTCTTGTAAGCCGCCAGCACTTGTGTCTAGATCATCCTCAGTAAATACCTTATAAACAAGTTGATCAGAATGGCCATTCTTTCGGATCCGTAGCAAAATCTTGCTTTTAAAGTCTGTCGTGCGCTTGCACCGAGTAGTTCAGACTGTCATAGAAGATCAATTGGGTGCGTTTTTGACAATACATAGCAGAAAAAGTACAAGCGTCCCGAGGAGGGATCTGCGGATATATTGATTGTTATGATGCTATCTTACGATATGAGAGAAAAAATGCGTTAATAAAAACTTTTCGTTCATAAATTGTGCTTGTCCATATTTTTTGGGCATTTGTGAATGTGGAGAAGCTGACTTTCAAGATTTTCGAAAATGGTCAACCGCCATTTTTTTTAATTCCCTTGACAACTATTTACGTCGTCCGAATAAACTTGCTTTGTAGCCCAGTTCCAGAGGTATGAAAAACCGGAAGTTCTCATGCTGGAACCACCTTTGGTCACGCGCGCAGTAGATCATTTACCCTTAACAAACAACGCAATCAGGATATGCAGACGTGCTCTCAAAACATCGGACGATACGCGTCTATCTGCTACGGCTCACCCCGTTTTCGCTGGACCACCATACTTTCCTTGTGCTCTCACTGAAACATTCATCCCAGTTTTCAAATCGTGGAGCCTCGGTGACATGAGATGGCCTAAGAAATAAATACACCAATACGAACAGCAAGCACGTAGGGCAGTAAAAACACTTCTCTCAGAAGGAAAATCCTATCTGCGAGACGAGTCATTAAAAACATGCGAGACAAGGGCATCGGCGTTAGCGTCTTCTTCCGCAAAGATTGCAGTTTTTCCCCCGTCACATGCTGATAAATATCGTTTGGAAAATAAACGCTGCGGAGGGTGATAATCTACGGCCGCCTTCACGACAGTGTTGCAACGACGCCCCCATAACAGCCGATGAGAACAACGGTTATCGCACAGACACCCGCGTACAGTTCATGGTCACCACAGTAGTTAGTCGCCGTGCGAAAAGCCCCAAGAAGAAAGAGAGCTCAAAAAGACATCCGTATTTGGAGAGGAAAAGAAAAAATAAGAGAAGCCATTAATCAGGAAACTGAGGAAGCGTCCAAAACGAACGATCACTGGTGACACGCAGACGCCGGCTTGCAACACACATCCTCGGACATGCCGAGGAAAATCTCTCAAACCGACCGCGCTTATTGATAGACGGCATATGCTCGACCGAGGGGTGGTACGCACTCCAGCCTAGAGCAATATGGTAAACGCAAGGCCGCTCCGACCACCGGCAAACCGCGAGCGTGCCCTGCCTGCACTGTACGCGAGAGAACACTACAAATGTGAGGCTGTTTTTCTTCACGGCGCGCGATAACGAAGGCGGCGGGGCAGGCTTATCCTCAGCGGCGCTCGAGGACTGAACACACACACACGCGCGCACGCGAGGAGCCGGTTGTGTTGAGTAACGCGGCTCGTAAGAGTGACGCCGTTTGCAAGGGAGAGACCGAGCGCCCGTGAAGGCCTGCAGTAGCGGTCCGTTGCGACACGCCGACAGGTAGCAAGCAGCATGCACGCACGCCGGTGCGCGCGTTCGCTATCGCAGTGCGCGGCCACGCCGCCGAAATCCGACCATTCGTTGTGCTTCAACACTGCTATCGCAGGGCCTCGGGAAGGTCGCTGCGCTACCCATGTCGCAGACACGAGGGGACGCGCTCCGACCACAACGCAGCTAACGCGAGTCGGAGGCGAAACTGAGCACGTCCCCTGCAAGTCCCCGCGAAACACGGTTGTCCAACGATGCTCGCGCTGGAAATGAGACGATCGCATCGAAAGCGTGCCGACCGGCACATGCACGAACACGGAGGAAGCAGCTTCGGAAAACAAAAACAGTCATACAATGCGACGTCGTTCTTCGTCACACGGCACGGCCCTACTCGTCATATGCAAAGCCACGGCACGATCAAACGCTGCAGACGCCCCGTGAGTGCAGCGTAGCTCTGCGGAATCTCACGCCAAGCCCACCAACGCCGTCGAAAATTAAGAAATAGCACTGGCGAGGTCAAGGACCGCCGAATCAGGTGTTCCGTCTCAGGTGCGGACGATGTTCCGTCATCGACCGCTATCAAAATAAACGCGGCGAGAGCAGCCAGCGGGACTTACCTTCGTTTTGGTGATGACATGGTTGGCTAGTCGTACCACTGCGAAGTTTCCTTTGCCGATCGTCTTTTCCAGTTCGTAAAATCCAACTCGAACCAGCCCCGCACAACCCGACGCCCTTACCCTGTCAGCCGCCATGTTGTGGCGCGCCGCACGCATGCGCCACACACTTACTCTCGTCGCCGGGCGCTGGACGAGCTTCCCCATTCAAAGCGCTTCGCAATGTCGCGGCACAACGTTGGGCGTACACACCGATCGTCCCGATGCTCGCGGCACACTTTCAGTGGGTCACCCATAGTCGCAGTCGAGGAGCGGTCGAGCTACCGCCGCGCTGGCTCGACGATCTCGGCCGTCTCGGCACTAGCAGACGCATCCAACGCATCTGCCTGCGGCCGAGGCTAGGCAGCGGGGGAGAGGGGGCGAACGGAAGCCGCCGCCGGCGGAGAGAGAGGACACGGCCGCCTCCTTACGTCACGCTGTCGTGCCGACGATCCGCCAAACACACGTGATGGTCACGGCTTGCTCGAAGCGCTGCCGCTCTAGCAGCTGCTGCAACGTCGGTCCAGCTACGGTGTCCGTGACGGGTCGCCGGCATCTCGTCATTGCGGAACGCGCGGCCTCCACCGCTCCGCGACCCGGCTGCTGCGCGAGAGACCGAGCCGGGCCGAATGCGACGGGCCCGAAGCCAGGCAAAAGTGCGCGGGGAGTCGGCCGGGCCGAGCTGACGCTCCCCGCTGAGACCTTGAAAGCCGCGCGAATGACGTCAAACGGCGTCAGGTCGCCATGGTGACCAAGCCGCCGCCGCCGCCGAGCCGTCGGCGATGCCCTCGTTCACTCCGCTTCCCCTCTCTGTATCGGAAGTGCACAATAGCTGAAAGCGCGCAGGGCCTGCGGCGGTAGACCCCGTGAACCTCCGGTTTTGCAGCAGCGCACTCTGTGCAGACATCGCAACGCCGCTAGACACGATGGCCAGAACAAAGGACGGAAATGAAAACACGAACACTTAGCAAGGCACACTCGTCGCTACTACAAAAGAAAAAAACAATAGTTTCACGCTCCTGAAACGCATTATTCGTTGCGTTTTCTATGCTTCAATGAAGCTCTGAAGAAACTTAGCATATCAAGGTTAGAACAATAAGAAGCAGCTGATCGCAACTCAGTACTTAATTGCCGTGGCTTCTCCATGTTGAGTAACCGCGTTCTGAAGGAAAAAAATATCGACCACAGGGTAAAAGTTCTTGTATTATTGATGAATTCAATACAGTGCTGCAAGCCACACATCAAAAAAAAAAGACAGAAACAGAAGAAAGGAAAGGCAGAGTGGTTAACTAGGAAACGCCCAGTATGCTACTCTACACTTGGGCAGGGGAGCAAAAGGAAAGAAAGGGAAGGGAGGAATGGGAAATCAGTTCTGCACATGTCCGCATTTCTTATTGTGTAAATAGTTTGTACATATTACTTCTCCCCCTATCCTCTCTTCCTGACCCCTCACCTCTTTCATTTCATTTCTCCATTCTGCCTGCTATCCTTTATTTCCACTGCCCCAGCTCAGGCGCTTCAGTATCGATGGCAGATGCCGGGGCTAGCAAAAATCTTTTCCTTCCTTTTTACTATTATTTTGGTAAAACCGCTACCACCACCACATGTCAGGAGGTCACTATAGACTATGGGGGTACACACGCCGCACACTGAAAGTTTATAACAAATTCTGATGCATGCAAGCAGGTGACCGGTCTGAATTTTATCAGCGGCACTTGTGATTCCATTGTTTCATCGAATTATCTATTACTACGGCTACTATAGATCTCTAACATGTTGAAATAGGTGACATCTTTGCTTTGAGATTCAGTTTTTTCTTCAGGCCGCTAACTTGCACGCAGAACTGACGTACAGCTAAAATGACTGGCCCAGAAACCCGAAACATTCTGTAATGGCTGCTTTCTACAAAGTCTTGACACAGAGTTTTCGGTCAGCCGTGCATTTTTCTGGTGATCCTATCAAATAAATGCTGACGCTTTAGGTGCACGATGCCGCTGAATGCTCTCCATTTCTTTCCCCTGCAGTGCAAGGCAGGGGCTCAAGAAAGTTTAATTTATTTGTAACAATTATTATTGTAAGTTGCGATCAGCACCAGCAACTCAGCGGCGCCCCACACCCTATTCCAATGTACCGCAAATATGCATGTCCACGTATACCGCAAGTACCAGCGCAGCTCGGCTTTCTTTCACGGAGGCTGGCGTTTCTTCTACTAAATCAGTCGCAAGCTCAGCGCCGTCTAATCTATGCCTGTTTTGCGTGTATAGTTTCTTTCGTCTTTTTCGTATTTTCTGACACAATTACGTCACCATTTCCTTTTCTCAAAAACAAATTTTCAATTTAGAAAGCAGTATCTGTCTCATATCGTTGGACACCTGAACCGCGCCGTAAGGGATGGGATAAAGGAGGGAGTGAAAGAAGAAAGGAAGAATGAGGTGCCGTAGTGGAGGGCTCCGGAATAATTTCGACCACCTAGGGATCTTTAACGTGCACTGACATCGCACAAAACGCTAAGGCGCCCGTGTGCTGTGCGATGTCAGTGCACGTTAAAGATCCCCAGGTGGTCGAAATTATTCCGGAGCCCTCCACTACGGCACTTCATTCTTCCTTTCTTCTTTCACTCCCTCCTTTATCCCATCCCTTACGGCGCGGTTCAGGTGTCCAACGATATGAGACAGATACTGCGCCATTTCCTTTCCCCAAAAACCAATTATTATTATTATTAGAAAGCACCCGCGTTTTCATGCTTAGTCCGTATGAGGCACTATATTTACAATCTTCCAAAGCCAAGTGTATAACGTACATAAACAGTGTCAGATAAAAATTATTGAGTGTTGCGCGCGTTATAAAATAGGTGCATTATTTACGTCTGTTTTAAAATAAAAAAATATTGCTGAGACTCGCAAAACCTCTGAGCAGAATAATGCTGAAGAAATAGGTATAAGATGAACAGGTGCCCTTCCCGATACAGGGCGCCTCCAAATGTGTGACGTCGCAGTCTTGAGCTCTTTAGTTCAGAAATTAAAAACGAGCATTTCACCTATCATGCCGCATGCACATATGTGTAAGCTACTTGAAAGTTAAATGTCAAATGTATCTCGCACTTCCATACTGAATGGAAATTAGACACCTACATGGCAATGTAAACGTGATAAATATGAATATCCCTTAAGAAAACATCCCTGCATCAGTCTTATACTTGCCAACTTCGTCTTATACTTGCTGCGTCGTGCGAAAATACATGAGCTTTCGAAAGTATGCAGGCAAAGCTACCCCTCCAGTGCACGTAACTAGTTGAAAAGGCCAAATTTTGCCGAGCCACAGCGCCAAGGGTAATCGCATTTTCGAAATTCTAAAAATTGATAAGGCTATTACTGACGATCGGCTGCAAACCTCTAACCGCAAATAGGCGCCTAACTCTACTAGTTAAAAGGTTAATTATGAATTTTTTTTTACCAGCTTACTACTTAAGACGATTCACCAGTTTTCTGGTGTCCATCAACACTGGCAATACTATGCCGCAAAAGCCATATTTTTGCCCCAAAAAGCCTGGTTTTGAAAATTTTTGAAACTGTTCGCTGAAACACCCGGTATATACGTATACCTGGGCAGGTTGCCACATTACAGAAGGAAAAACGCCTTTTTCTGTGAATGTGGGCTCGAGGAAACACACAGCCTGATCGGCGCCCCTGGCAGGGAATCCTTTCAGGGGAAGAAATTAACTTGGGGACAGCGGAGCGAACTGGCCCGTGGCTGTAGCCCAGCTGTGTAGCGCCAAACGAGAGTAAATTCGGAACAGTCATAGGCAGCGTTAAATTTTTTTTGAAGGAATTTCAAGGAAAAGTTTCCGGAGGGAGAAGAATCAGTGACAGGAAAGGGGTAAATGATCGAATATTTCAGGTTCATTGCAGGAAGGAGTGCGTGTGCGAATTTTTTTCTTATTCTTCGTCAAATATGAAATCCGGGCCCACCTGGATAATATTCTGTTCCATCTTCTTCTGTTTCTTCATGTTCATCATCTGTTGTGCCCGCCTATGCAACATTTTATTTATGGAGGCAGATGTAGCCACCAGAAAATTTTATAAAGGTTGACCCTACAAATTCGTGGCATTCAAAAAAAATTCCATAGCCACTTGCATCCGCCCCGTGAGTGCGATCCGCGGGGCGTGCCTACATTTTGTTCGCCAGCTACGTGTACCCACCATCAACAATACCTCAATTATAACTGAGTGTTACGAGACGATTACCACGTAGCATAAGAAGTGTCTTTTACCGCGTTATACTGAATCATTACCGCGATAGCTACATTTATTGTGAAGACGCCGCTGAAAGCTGGGTGGGAAGGCTCTGTTACGCCATTTCCTACCGCACATTACGTATTCGTTGCGGCCAGCTGATGCAACCAACCAGGAAGGACGCTCTTGGTGGCACAACCGCCGCGTGCTTCCGGTTGCCGCGGCGTCCGCCGTCAGGCCTTTCTGTTTCGCTCAGCGGAACAACACCACGAAGCCCTCAGGCCTCGCATGGGGCACAGACAGCCTTGCGCGCAGAAAACGCAACTCGGGGAAGCGGCAACTTTCACTGGGTAGCGACGTGACGCAGTAAAGCCCATGCAACGACACTCAGCGCACTGCTCGGCTGAGTTCGCTCTCCGATGGTGATAAATTAATCTACACGAGGAAAGCATGGCTCATTGGGCAAAACAAGGTTGGGCTGGCGCTAAGGAGTGCACAGGAGGAATCACGGGGCAAGCAATCGAGGAGAGAAAAAGGAGACAACGAGGAGGTTGACCTCTCGTCTCCATTGCGGTATCTTGAGAAATGATGTTTTCCAGCTCTCGTTTCCTGAATCCAAGAGCAGGGGCGGACTTCGGTGGATCGGTGACGTCACTCTTCTCCACCCCATCCGTCTGCGCCGATGTCCCACGCGTGAATATCGCTTACGTGTGTAAGTAATCCTTGCTCGTTAAGTTAGGTTCATGGACACGGGTCTTTGATAGCCCTTTTAATGGTGGAGGATGAGCGTATGACCACACTACCGCTATTGCCGCAGTACTCAGCCCAAAGCTGTATTGCTCCAATTCACAAGCTCGACCATACACCAAAATTAATTTTTCGACCGCAATGCCCGCAACTGAAATAACTTGCCAGAACACACTGCCACCATCAGTGACCTGTCTCGCTTCAAGTCTGTACTCAGATGCCCACCATCCAAATGGCCGTGCTCCGACTGAATGACCCACTAAGCCGTTTGTGTAACGCGTGCGATCGATCTTGGTCTTTGTCCAGCCCTCAGTAATGCGTCACCACAGTGGCTGAAAGAAATTGTCGTGACTACTACGCTCTGCAAAGCTTACGCTGCACTGTTTGCAGCTTGACGTGCGGCCCTACCTTGATTATAGGCTTGTTAAAAACATGATACGTTAAACGACACATTTCATGCTTCCGATCTGCCAGCTAAAACATTCAAATCGAGGTGTTAAAAGCGCCGTTAAATTTGCAAGATTGTCATTTGCCGCGTGGAAAGCAGATCTTTTCGCCTTTTATATTCCTGCAGAAGCCTCGTGCAACTTCGGTACATTATCTTCGATCAGCTTGATTGGAAGCTGTTTGTCAGGGATCATATTCACCGACGCTTTCTTGAATTTCTCCTGGGCTGCATCCGCCGACTCAAGGTCGGAGAAACTTAAGCGACTGTCTTCGTCACCGTATCAAACTTCGGAGCGCAAAGGAGCTGAAAATCTAATTCCATACACGGGTCCGGCCATCGGCCATGTGGACCGCATGCTTTCGACAAAAGGGATAATACCTGATGCGGCGACAAGGTTTAAGCCAAAGCCCAAATCAATGTCATCAAAGTGCCCGTGCAGGGGTTCATGAGCGTCAGACGGAGCGCGCGCCGTCGCAATAATCCGCGTGCCTTGAACAATAGACACGGACGGGCAATTCCCCTGGAGCAAAATTCTAAGGTCTCGCTACGCGCACAAGATGCCACAGTGCAGCGATTAGTGACGACCGGCGGCTGGCTTAACGACTTGCGCGTCCGCTTGTTCGCGGAAGAAAGTATTCATGATCCGTGAATTATTTCTCTCTGTGAATTCTACTAAGAGCTCCCACTGCTGTTCCTAGAGCCTATGTCATAGTCACCCACTGCCTGTTTTTTTCCCTACCTTGGAATCATCAGTACAGTGTACTGTATTCTTACCTCTTATTAAGCCCAATTACGATAGCAGCCACACACTCGCTTATACTATAGAATTCATATACGTTGCAAACTATATCTTGATGATGAGGGATCCCACACCAAGTTCTCGCCTGTCCGCTAATCTACGATAGCATAGTAAGTGCCCGCCCTTTAACTGCCTGTTTACAGGAGGTATTCAGAGGCCTGGATTGGGAACAGTTGGGGATAATAGTTAATGGATAATACCTTAGTAATCTGCGATTCGCTACTGACATTGCCTTGCTAAGTCACTCAGGAGATGAACTGCAAAATATGATCTATGAGTTAGAAAGGCAGAACCGTACTGTGGGTCTAAAAGTTATATGCAGAAAACCAAAGTAATCTTCACTAGTCTCGGAATGAAACAGCAGTTTACAATTGATAGGGAGGTGCTGGAAGTGGTAAGGGAATATGTCTACTTAGGGCAGGTATAGTGACCGCAGATCCAGGTCACGAAAGTGAAATAGCTAGAATAAGAATGGGCTGGAGCGCGTTTGGAAGGGTTCTCTCAGTTCACGAATGGCAGTTTACCAATATCCCTAAAGAGAAAAGCGTATGAGAGCTGTACCTTACCGGTATTCACCTATAGCGCAGAAACGTGGAGGCTAACGAGCAGGGTTCAACTTAATGACAGCGCATCGAGCTGTGGAAAGAAAAATGACAGGTGTAAGATTGAGAGACAAAAATTATTATGGGACCATAAAAGGAACGAAAAATAAAGTGTCCCTGCCCGTGCCACTAAGTATAACGGGCTTGAGGTTGAGAGACAGGAAGAGGCAGAGCAGGTCGGGGATCAAATGTCAGGTTAATGACATCCTAGTAGAAATCAAATGGAAGAAATGGGCTTGGGCAGGGCATGTAACGCGAAGGCAAATTAACCAATGGTCCTTAAGGGTAACGGAGTGGATTCCAAGAGAAGGCAAGCGTAGCAGGGGGCGGCAGAAAGTTAGGTGGGTGGATGAAATTAAGAAGTTTGTGGGGATAGGGTGGCCGCAGCTGGCACACGACAGGGTTAAAGGAAGAGATATGGGTGAGGCCTTTGCCCCGCATTGGACGTAGTCAGACTGATGATGATGATGATGATGGCGGTGGTGGTGCTGGTGGTGGTGGGCGGTGGTAGTGGTGACGACGATGATGATGATGATGATGTGTCGGCTGGTCGTTTGCAGACACATGGTGAAGCAGATTGCGCACACAGGATATTCTCTTGCGCTTTATTTACTTCCAATTTATTACACCGATAACACCGTTAAAATATAAAGAAAAAAGCCAAGCCACTCGGCTACTGATCCGGAGTTCCCGGGTCCGAACCCGACCACGGCGGCTGCGTTTCGCTGGAGGCGAAACGCTAAGGCGCCCGTGTGCTGTGCGACGTCAGAGCACGTTAAAGATCCCCAGGTGGTCGAAATTATTCCGGAGCCCTCCACTACGGCACCTCTTTCTTCCTTTCTTCTTTCACTCCCGCCTTTATCCTTTCCATTACGGCCCGGTTCAGGCGTCCGCCGATATGTGAGACAGATACTGCGCCATTTCCTTTCCCCAGAAACCAATTTACCAATTTATTTATTTACTGCCACCATCTCGCTTCAAAGAGGGCGTTCCTCCATCTATCCATCCATCCCGCGACACTGTACCATTGAAGGAACATAATCGTGCTTTCCACGGGGCTTAAATGAAGAGGAGGAAAAGGATGTAGTGGACGATCAGCAAGGACAAATAACATGAGCACTCGTAATCGGTGCTGTCCGAGGGAATGCATTAATGCAGCAGTTGTATCCCGCGTTTCGCAAGTGCACCCGTACTCTTGATTTTGTCGTAGTCGCTTCTCTTGCGATGTGCCCATGATAACGCGAACAGTGAAACAAAGATCAGCATAGTGTCAAGAGAGATAACGGAACGAGACATAATCGTGCCGTTTGAAGTGCATCGCTTGTTCAGATGAATAGGGCATCATCAATCGCCACGTTGTGACAGGCGTATAAATGCACCATCAATCATCATCATGATGAAAGAAATGTAATTCGTAACCACAGCGCATGATAAAAGGGGAGTGCATGCACCTACACCGAGAAAGACATGTCAGAAAACGAGAAGTTCACTTGTCTGTATAAACACCGCATGTTCTGCATTTCCTCACTCCCACCTCGAGGAGACAACTTGGTGGCGAGATATACCGAGTGGTGAGGTGGTCTGACTGCCGTGCCCTCCGCAAAGAGGCTCCAGCTTTGGGCAACTTCCCCGAGCACATCACAGAATGTGCCCGCAAGGCCACTTCCCGATGCACGGCTCCACCAGCTCCCTTGCCCCTCACCTCCGAACCCTGGGCTCACGAGCAGCAAGGAGGCGAGCAGAGAGGAAAGCCCCGAGGAGGGGTCACTTCACAGATTGCACTGTCCGCATAAGGACTGACGCCGTCTGCCCACGTCACGCAACGAAGCTGCAGCTCAATCCAGACTGTACGGCAAATCTCCAGATCATGGCGGCTACTCAAGGCTCTTCTACGGTCCTCCAAAACCCGACATCCAGCCCTGACAGCTGGAATTGCCAAGGGCGTCACCGTGCAGGTCCTGGCAGAACTGCTGTCCGACCACTTCTTCATGGTGGCCGTCCGCCCTGTGCTCCTCGTTGCTCCTTCCTCGCCCTCCCCTCCCTGCTGGTATCTGCTGGTATCAAGGCAGGCCGACTTATCGCTACGAACCGGCGGAAGGCCCCCGTATACCAAAGCACGCACGGTGCACGTTGAGCATCTATGCTGTGCAAAGATCACACTCCCCGAGCTGACCGAAGTGCCGAACCGCTCCAGTCGGAAAAGTGCCCCTGTATCACCAGATGCAGCGCAGTCTGTGGAGCCCCGAGAATGAACGCCTCCTGGAGTCCCTGCACGCCATTTGGATAAAAGCCGACCTGACCAACACTCGGCTGTCTTGGTCATATAAGAAACTTGGTCATATCAAACTTCAGTGACTGTCCCAAAGTACGAGATCTTCGCAAAGCAGCTAGTGGTGCACCAGCTTTCTTTGCTTCGGCCGCCTCTGCGCCTGCCTTGCGAGGAAGATACTCTTTTGTATCGTCTGCCCACGAACTCCGGCCATATGCCGGTCCAGCTGGACACGATTTACCCTGACACCACACGTATCTGCGTCAATTGCGCAGTCGTGGGTGACTGATTCAATTTGTTTTAGATTGCCCACGTTTTCGTGACGAGCGTAAGGCACTCTTGATCTGAGGACAATGAACGTTTTGATGGACGACGTATCTTGCGTTGTGTACCCTGAGGGCTCACGAACGATCGGCTAACAGTGACAGAAACTTTTGAACTGCCTTGCCTTGTGGAACAGTGGCAAAGACAATTCAGACAGAGAAATCGCGACAGGCCACTGAACGGATAATTCCGCGTGTAATGTTCGTGCGGTTGTTTTTACTCCAGCTAAGAGCACAACAGTTACGTTGCGGCCGGCTTCTTTATTATTTTTTTTTCGTGGCAAACAACACCTTCACCTCCGTGGCAGGACATCATTAACCCTCCCCACCTTCTCTGAACCCTTTGTGGCTTGGAGTCAACCCGTGGTAAAAGTTTAATTCCTCCTCCTCCATCTCTGTGTAAAAACATCACTGTAAAAGAAGGCAAACTGGAACAAAAATCTGGTTATGGAAAACGCTATCAACTAGTTATAAATACCTCTATGGCAGGTTTGTTGGTTCATGAGTCTGAAAAAAAATGGGAGGGGACACTTAAGCTCCGTCCTAAGGGTGTGACGCAATAGCTTTAATGGGTTAATGTTGTCCATTGGTGCAGTTGGTTCAGTATTATTGGGACAGCTAAAAGACATGGCCAGGAAAAGAGGACACTGCTCGCTGCCGGCGAGGGTGGACAAGCAGAAGGGAAGGAAAGAAAGAGGCATACTCCGAACATAAGATGCAACGCTGTGAAAGGTACGGAAGTAGTCCGCATGAAAAAAATAAACGGAGACGCGTTCCTACGCGCTTGTTTTGTGGCCGAGTAGTCTACGGCACGAGAAAGCGACAGCGTGTCGTCAGCAGTAAGAACGCTTTTATTCAAGGTCATGACAAATGTATCATGTATCATGATATAAAGTATCATGCAATAGGCCAGCAGGCAAATAATTTATTATTTTTCGCTCACCACAAGGATCGCGAACAAGAGCGCTAGCTTTGACAGCGTTGCACCTGATGTATGAAACGGAGTACAGATGGCTGTTATGGATGAACAATATCCGAGGCCAAGCTGGTATTCCAGCCGGCTCGCTCCTGAGGTTGAGGTTGTTGTGAACTACTGGTGGGGCTAACCTTGCGATTATTCTACCGGCTCCATTGTATCCACACTTAGATGTCAATTAAGCTCGAGAATTTGAGGCATAGATCTCTGACCTGGCAGATCTGCGTCGACATGCACACTGTCACCCACGATGTCAGACTCACTCGTAGGTCTCCTCTGTTCTTTAGTCGCGCCTTGGTGAAACTCAGTGGAAGGAACCTCTGAGGGGGTGCGCGAACACTCGACAAGTGGTGTTCATGTCGACACACAGTTTGCTCCTGTGAAGGTGCTGTGCGGAGTGGTTCAGGTCTCAGGAAGCGTATAGTTCGCCCGAATTGGAAGCTCTGCTGTGCTAGCCGGATTCTCAAATGAAGTATATAGCTTTTAGAAATTTAAAAAATAATGCACCAGCGTTAAACAATGCGCCTGTCTTCAAGTTTGCAATGCCAACATAAGCCCATAACCAAATAATTGTTCAGTGTTCAACCTCTGCCGCGGCGGCCGCATTTCGATGGAGGCAAAATGCAACAATGCCCGCGTGCAGTGCTATGTCTGAGTAGGTGAAAGAACATCACGTGGTCAAAATTAATGCGGGACCCTCCACTACGGCCTCTCCCATAGCCCATGTGAAGCTTCGGGACATTAACGCCCATTGTCGTCAGATGATTTGTCTACACAAATGAAACAAGCGATCAAATAAAAGAGAAAAATGCCATTGCGCCTGATGCCCATATGACAATATAACCATTCGCGCAGTTATTGCCAATCTGCTAAGCATCAGCACGAACATGCGGCGCATTGCACCTGTACAGAATAGTGGCACAGATATATTGTTTCTATTTCTCCTTCCTGGACCCGCTTTGCACTGAGTGCACATTACGAAATTTCAGGGTGTCCCATAAGCGGAAGAAACGGATACCCCTCAGTTTCCTTGCGCAAGCGTTTTGTAACGCTTGCTTCCCTTTTGACACTCAATTGTTTCTTCTAATCTACCTTGCAGATGCCGAGGAAAGAGGGAGGGGAACGAATGCTGGATGAAGCGACGCGCCTGCTTTCATGCTGCGGTTGGTTACGGCACTGTCTTTTGCAAGGGTATATAACAATGACGGAGTAACAAAGCGTGCGATAATGGCAAACAGGATAGCGCAGTTTCCTGTTGCGCAAGTGCGATTTAAACGCACTAGAAAAACCAAAAACATGTCTGACACTGCAGTTCCGGCCAGCGCTGCGAACTGAACTGCAATTCAGATAGTCCTGAAATTCACGCCATCCTTGAGCCCCCCCCCCCCCACCACGTGGCGCTTTTTCTCTTCTTTCTACTCTTGAGTTTTGAAGAAAGGCGATGCTTGCTTCGTTCTGTAATAACGTTATGAACAGCAACCTTTTTCATCAAGAGCATGAATGAAAAATATTAGTAAGAACAGTTCCACAGCAAGCTTGTATAATGGGGAGCATTGCATGCCTACATATGTTTTGCCAAAGGTACAGATGCTCAAATGAGGCAACAAATTCGCCGCTAATACTTCTATTTAGAAAGTGGCGAAGCGCATTCACAAGACAAACCTCAAGGTAAAAAAAGGTTTTACGAGTCAAGTGCTTGTATCTTTAATCCTTCTTCTGACTGGACGTTTGTTTTGTCGGTGCAATTCCCAGTTTTATTCATTTTTTGCTCAAAGTACCACTAATGGCCCTCGATGGAGAGTATAGTTTAGGGGGACAGGGGAAGGGGGTAGGAGTCCCTCGGGAGCCAAAAGATAAAAATACTGCCAAAATAGTTAAGTAAGTATGGAAGATAATAGGGCGGCACCAGCAAAAGATTATAAAACATAAACCATAATCCATCTCGCTGATTAATTCTGCCAAGCCTGCTTGTACTAGCAACGCAAAGAAATCGGGCGGAAATACAACCAGGTTTCTTTTTCTTTATTTCCCTGTTCCTGACGTACGGTATGATGGTGTAGAAATGACTAAGGGGCTTTAGGGATGGCAGCTTAGGTTAATATCCCGTCAAGCTTAAGAGTGATCCAAATTTTGAGCCCAATTCGGAAGCTACTTCTGTTCCTTGTCGACCTGAAAATAACCCGTGAATGGGTGCGGACTGGCGGCGCTTCTAAATCTGCGTTGTGGGGATTCGCGGCGTCTGCAGCGCAGCCTGTGCGTTCCCTTCGACTTCTGCGAAACCCCGTATGCGTCGACCGTTGACAATCGGTCGAAGCCATTGGCTAAACAGCCTCCTTTGGGGCGTTTGCCGATGCGTTTCTCGAGTTGTCTCTAACACAAATTATCTATAGATAGTCTATACACTTCTTATAGACTCTACTTCTTTCCTATAGATAATTCTTTTTCTCTATCCATAGTCTGTAGACTGTCGAAAGACAAAAGTCTACTAAAAGTGTATGGCCATAAATCTATAGATTGTCTATAGACTGTCTATATGATTTGTATTGCCTATAGACCGTTGTCTAGGGTTTGTCTACAGAGTTTCCATAGACTTTATGGGCCGATGTCTATGGACAGTATATAGACTGCTAAATAAATTTTTGTAAGGGGTACTCGACTATAGCAATTCAAGAAGAGACCTTCAGTTGCTCCTGGCTTCTTACCTAGTAAGTTTACACCTCTATAACTATTCTTCAAATCATATTGGGTCCATAGTTGCGGTTTTGTAATCCCTACGTCCGCCAGGCACCAAAGAAAAAAAAAGTATTTAATTTGTCAGCGCATCCGCCACGAGCTTTGCAGACAGTTTGTATCGCGATCCCACTTGTATGTATTACTCGCACGATCCGATTCTTTTAACGAGCACGTCTATTCTCTCAGGGTAGACATCCTTGACAAGGTGCACTCAGTCTCTGACCAAATCCGGTTGTTTAAAGCTGGGAACGTAACGGGGGAATTCAAGCTTTTCGAGCTGGAACTTCTTCTCTGTCACCACCTGTCGTTCGCTTTAACAACCTTTCTTCGACCACGAAATCTGAAGAAAAATGTGAAATTTTCCACGTGTAACCGAATATATGCGCATATGTGGATGTGTTGTAACAAGTGCCAGTTTCGCTTTTCCCGTGCACCACCTTCATCCCCCCCCCCCCTCTCTCTCTCTCTCTGACATCTCCCTCGCGCGGCTATAGGCTTTCGCTTTTCTAACCGCGCTGCCGCGTTTTTACAGTCGCAAAATGCACCTATAAACTTTTAATTTGCTTCTTTTTGCGATTTGTTATCTGTCTGAGGAGTGGCCGCAGCCCGAAACGCGTGCCACGGACTCGAACAGTGCAAGTTAACTCTAATTATTCTCTCGTTTACAATTTGATTTATGCCGGGAAATTCCCGTAAACACATACTGAACTGAGTTTTCTGCACAAAACTTTATCGTGAACGTGTCGGTCTATTCGCCATTTAGTTACGTTCTGTTGGGACACTTTGGTTACTAGTGGCTTCAAGTTGATTTTGTCCTACATCCTTCGTTTTTTTTTTCATGAATTGTACTCTCCCTGCCAGTGCCTGAGCGCCTATATCCGCAACTGGGCATTTATATAAGCAAGGTGGGCTACTTTATTCGAATGCAGCTTTCGAATGCAGGAAAGAGGTGGGACGCTAAGAAAGGGGAGAAGAGGACTCTTTAAGGGGAGCACAAGCAGCCTTACGCCATCACCGACGTCATGGTCAGTGAGCATATTCTATTTAAGCTGCAAGGTTCGCCGGTTACAAAACAGAGCAAGCCAGCTTTCTCCCTCAAGGCTTAGTGGCATAAATGCGCCGACACCCCTTTCAGCAATAACGGACACGACGACGAAAACTTGCCGTTTCCCGCTTGGGTTATTAAGATCTACGAAACAATTCCGCGAAGGCCTTTGAATTCGTGGTAGAATGCTCAAACTGTGCCCGTTCTTCCAAAACGCGAGGAAATGAGACTTTCCCAGTCCCCGTTTCCGTTCTGGCGGCATAATTTCCATCGACCACTTTTCTTACCTAATCACTAGGAAAGCACTTTGGTTCTTTCAGTCTCTGCATGAGCCACAAATAGCACACGAGGGTGTCCTCGATAGCTCCTGAAGGTAATTGCTTCTCACATGACAACGGGCGCATGGAAATGGACGTTTAACGTAGCCGTTGGCAGTGTTGGTTGCCTTTCAAGGCCACACAGACGACATGCACTGTAACCACTCGCCGGAGAAAAAAAAAGAATCTGAGGGAGTTGTCCGTTGTTTCATTGTGATTATTACATCGGTGAGCCGGCACCCCGATTTTAGAGTCCCGTTGCTATAGCTGTCGAGGGAAGCAGGCTGTATGATTTCCTTTAGTCGTTAAGCGCCATCCCGGCATAGCGACACTTCAGCGACTGCGCAAGAAGCTAGAGCGATCGTAACACGGGCGCGGCAAACGCCGTCGTGTAGTTTGGCAAGCGCTCAGCAATCGCGGAATGCGGAAGCCTTGGCGTTAGTTATACGACTGGAGACATGCTGTCTGCCGTCTGCGCGTGTGCATGGCCAGGTTTCGTTTGCATCCGTACGCTCTTTCCTCGAACTGCAAACAGAAAGAAAAAACAAATCCCATCGCGCTATGTTTGACCTTAATGACAGCTGATTTTTGTCGTATATATGTGCATCAGAATCAACTATACTGCGAGACAGGTACAGGCCTATAATTGCGAATCAAGGACAACGCAGTGAGCTATGGAAAGAAAAATGATAGGGGCAAAGTTAAGAGACCGGAAGCGGGCAGAGAGGGTGAGGGAACAAACGCGGGTTCATGACATCCATGATGATGATGATGGTGGTGGTGGTGGTGGTGGTTGCGGATCGTACACTTTTTGTGAAAACGTACACAGTGGTGTTCACGAACAGCTAACTTCTCTTGTACCTGACGTCATTCCTTGTACTCTTCGTCATATCAAGAACCGCACATTCATGTAATAATAATAATGATAAGAAGAAAAATAATAACCTGCCTAAATTAGGTTTTTTTTTCTTTCTTACGTGTTTGCCTTGAGGAGAGTAGAGCTACGGCTAAAACCACGTTTAATGCCACACAATAGCCAAGCCAAATTCGAAACCTCGTATTCCCAGCATTCTTATCCAGCGCAACTTTTCCATCTAGGTAATATTGAGAAACTCGACGGGAGCTAAAGCATGGCTATACCAGCAGTATACCGCAGTGCTTTCGCACCTGCCAAGGCAGAGTAAAATATGCGGAGGATGCTTATGCAGCTAATAAAATCACACAAAAATCACAGAGGAAACGATGGGACCATACAGAAGCAAGCACGTTTACGCAATCTCACTGATCATGACCTGTTCAAGCTTATAAAAACTGCATATAAAGCGTTCAACCAGTGAGTGCAACGGCCACAGAAATTGTTGTCCCCTCCTCCCAGTGCATACGACCCCGAAGGCGGCGAATTTATTGATAAAATATTATTTCCAAAAGCAAGTGGTGTCATACTGTTTTGTTGGTTACGTCTTCCAGGCATTAACAAAAAGTCGACGTCATAGATTACTCAACCAGCGATACGCTCGCTTGATTAGTTGCTTCCATCCTTACAGCGGCATACTCGTCACCGCCGAATGACGTCACACAGTGCTTTCGGCTCTTTCCGGACCGTAGTGCAGGGTGCAAGGCGGACGCCAGGTGGGCTGCACTTACATAAGCAGCTAGTATTCTCTCAACGCTGCTTCACGAGTCCAAGCCGGCGCGTGCAGTGACGTCAGCCGTAAAAGCAGACACGGCGGGCGCTGTTGGGAAGTAAGTGCCGCATTCCCGGTGACGACGCAGATGGGTCCCCATTGTTCGACAAGTGTTCCGTTCGCCTCGGCTTTGTTTCCGAGCTCTTTTGTTTGTGCGCGCGAAGATGTCAAGGTTCCTTTGTGCGCGTGCTGGCCGGGCGCTGTCGGTGTCATCGGCGCTGAGCGGTTCCGGTGACGCTGGGTCGTGGCTGTCGTTGCGTCCACAAGATGGGCACACACTGACGTCGGGGCTCTGGACAAGGAGGTGCTTAGCAAAGGAGCCCGCGTCATTGGAAAGCGCGCAACCACCGTAACGCGGCAGCGTTGAAGGTGGCCGTTGCTCAGCTTCTTGAGGAGAGAGATAGCTTGTTGTGGAGATGAACATGGTTACGGCATGACAAGTATGATGGCATTGCCAACCGCACCAGGGTATCAGCGTAAGCTGAGGAACTGCAACAGCATTTCAAGGAGGCACCTGTGAGTCACATGGTGTGTCATGCTAGGGGATTAACAGCGAAGTCATGAAGAACGATCGACACCATTGGCTGAAGGGTCGTTTTTTGAGGGGTGTCTGCGGCTTCGTTCTTAAGGTGTTCCCGGCTGTAATAAGATACTTTTACGGGAGACTGAGGGGCACAGAGGTAGTTTCTACGGTACTGGGGTCGCAGCTGGATGACGAATAGTATCCTTGGGTTTAATCAGCCATTACAAAGGGCACCAAAGGAGGCGAATCTGGCCACGAAAATACGCATTATATGCTCATTACTGCACTTAGTGCGTCACGCAGTGCAGAATATTTCCCATGAGGATAGACAAAAGATTATGCAATATCATCCTGGCTGAGGCTTTTGCCTAACCGGGCACAATAGGAGAGGCTATAAGGCGTGTATTTTCTGTGGCAGAGCATCTGAAAAATCCGATCATGACATGTTTACCGCCTTCATCAGCTCGGAAACGCTAATTCTTCTGGCTGTACATCAGCACCGCTGCAAAGAGGCAGACAGAGCTCGGACTTGAATGCCGAACTTCGCTGACCACGTCAAGCTTTAAGTTGTTCTGTTCTCTACCGTGCTCTCTAAAGTGTTCCTTGCTATACTGCCTCGCAGCTTTGGCGACGACCAGGCTTGTAAGCGGACAATAACTTTGAAAGAAAACTGTTTATTCAACCGGACTGGAGCCCACATTGAAAATAAAGCAGAAGTACACTTGGCTGTGACGGTAGTAACGCTTACACGCGTGCTCTCCGCTCGTCGCGATCAGAATATTCGGAGCTTCCAGCAGCCCTGTATTTGAGCATGTCACAGGGCATGTTAGATAATGGGAGTGCATCTTCGGGAACAGCTCCAAACTTTAAAAAATTGCCCGCTCGTTATAGCAATTCTTCGCGAAGAATCCACTGGTTTCTGTAGCAAAAGTACGCAAGACAACTTAATTGCTTCGCGCGGACATGACAGCAACGATAAGCCGAACTTCAAGAACGATAAAACAAAGGTCACTTATTGAAAAAAAAATGCATAGGTGACCATACAATGTGATGTAACAAACCAGCGTAAGCGTATTGGCTTTACATTTCAACTTTTACACCAACTGCCTATAACTGAGTCTTTGAATTTGATTTCGCCGTCGCTTTGAGTCACTCACAATAGCAGCGCGAATGTTGGCCGGTGGTCTACCACTGGCACAACAGGTCGCCCTCATTTGGACACCGGCGCACCAAGGATTGAGGGGGAGAGAGAAAGCGCATATACCGGCCCGAGGATTAGCTACCTTTCAGGATCCCAGCGGCGTCTCATACGCAACCCATTGCGATGAGGAACCGCTACAATTCGAACACGATCTTAATACATATCAAGAAATCCCAAATCATTACAAATTAGGCAGAGCGGTACTTTCAAAAGCGTGTAAGCAGCTCACCAAAAGCGAAGAGGTTGTGTGGCGCAAGCTACAAACCGGAGTATTTCCAAGCGCCTAGCTTTATAGCAAGTGGCACCCGGAGATTTCCAGCGCCAGGTGCAAACGTTGCGAGGGCATAGCGGCCATGATCCAAATGGTATGGACGTGTCCTACCTTCGGAGAACCTGACAGAACAAATGAGTCCTGGGAGGCACTGCTTCTCAAACAGGAAGAAAAGGGACAACGTGAAGTCATCCGTCTCGCCCTGGCCGCTGCTGAGATCCAGGTGATCCCGGTCGACGACTGAGGGGGAGGAGGACATGGCTGGGACCGAGCTGCGCCTCGGATCCCCAGGTCAACCTTCTGACGGGTGCTAATGAATGTTATTTCTCTCTTGTCATTTTTTTTTTTGCAGTGCTGCGTGGGCTTCTGGCGGGTGGAGACTGCTGCAGGGTGCAGGTGGGTGGGAAGTTGGTGCGAGATACATTTTTACCGATGGGTGCCCGCACGAGCACCCTTCAGAGGATGCTCTGGAGAAGGATCCTTCCGGACCTGGAGGGTTCCGGGAAGGTGCGCCGATGCGCTCTGATCCGCTAGGGGCGCTGGGGGGTTGAGGCTTCACGCACGCACGCACGCACGCACGCACGCACGCACGCACGCACGCACGCACACACACACACACACACACACACACACACACACACACACACACACACACACACACACACACACACACACACACACACACACACACACACACACACACACACACACACACACACACACACACACACACACACACACACACACACACGCGCGCGCACACACGCACACACACACACACACACGCACGCACGCACGCACGCACGCACGCACACACACACACACACACACACACACACACACACACACACACACACACACACACACACACAGACCACGGATTTTTTGCCGAAAGAGGATGACACGGCTGACGCAGCCGCGGCATCATCGTCATCGTAACAATCAAAGGCATATTAGGCAAACTTGTTACATGACTGGAATGCGTAAACTATCAAATGATGACCTCAAAAGGGAGCAAGCACCATGCCGACTCCGCGGTGGACATTTTTTTTCTCAAGTCACGTCAGTGCTTAAGTTAGCAGGAATGTTCTCACAACATGAAACTATACTGAAATATTAGGAAGACTGGCGGACTTGAAAAGCATGAAAGATGCGTTGCTCCCGTACATTCTATAGAGAACAGAAAACTAACATCCTTTTTCGTTTTGACGAAGCCCTAGTTATTTACAATACAAAACATGCTAATAAAGTGCAAAGTGCAGCGACGCATCTGTAACTCGTCTATCGTAACAAGTTTTTATT
>JARKHS020006323.1:0-65288 GCA_030143305.2 Amblyomma americanum | reverse complement strand
CAACCACACTGCGCCTTTGGTGGAGCGCTACGGATTTGAACGGGTAGCGCTGATGAGGGTACGTGCGAAGACCCCGAATTACACTCCAAACGTGTGACAAAGGCTTCCATGGATCAAGTGTTTGGCAAAATGTCCTCCAGCGTTGTGTTTGCAGTGCATGAATTCTGCGCTGAATCTTCTTTTGTATGCGCCTAGCATCTCTCAGGCGCCGTTGTGATCGCAGTCGCTGTAATTCGAAGTCAAAATCGATGTAGTTAGTGACAGGGTTAAAGGGGCAAGTGGCGTGTTCCATGGCTTCGTTAATTTTTTGTTCAAGACCGGCAGAGAAGCCCTCTGTGCAAGCAGCCTCCATAAGTATTTTGAAAACTGTCCAGTCAATGCACTGCCTACCCGTGGCTGGGGAAAATATGGAATGGCCGGTAATAATCAGATAGGTTGGAATATGGTCTCTGCCATGGGTTTCTACATCCGAAAACCACCGGACGCTGTTGTTAAGGCAATTTGAAACATAAGGCTAGTCCAAGCAGCTGCTATAAGTCAACCCTCGTATATAGGTCGGGCTTCCGTCATTCAGGCACTGGAGGTCATTGTCAGAGGCGAAGGACAAAAGCTGTATTCCCCTAACGTCCATCCTAACGCCTCCCCACATGGTGTGATGAGCATTGAAGTCACCCATATAACCCACGGAGCAGGTGTAGCTGCCATCAAACCACTCAACCTTCTGGCGTCGAAACGACTTGATGGCGCCAAGTACACCGCCAGTAGCGTAAACGTACGTCAGGTCACGGTTCTTCACTCTCAGGCAAACGTACTGATTGTCTTCGTTCGGATGACCTGAATGTTGCACATATGTAAGTTCACGTCGAATGTAGACGATGAGTTTGCTGGATCTGTTGCACATGGGTGATGAAAATGCCTCGTAACCAGATATTCGCAAAACTGCCGGGGTCTTCGGTTCACAAATCACAAGAATGGGGAAGTGATTGTCGTAGACGTAGTGCTGTAAATCGTAAATCCGGGACTGGAGCCCACGAGCATTCCATTGAAAAATGAAAGCTTGCTTGACGTTCTTTTGAAAAGACAGGTGCGAAGGAGCCATGATGCCGTCTACTGCAGAGCCGCAAGAACTGGATGTTGCGCGTCCAGCACTTGAAGTGCGCTATGCGCTGCTGGCGTGTATAGGCTGGAAAGCAGAGCACGCATGGCATTCATTAGTGTCGTGAGCATTGCAATCAATTGCATATCTGGGCCATGGCCTTAATCGTGCCTGTTGGCTGGATCAGTCGTAGGCGCTGCACACTGCTCTGAGTGCGCCAACATCCCTGACGCAGTAGGCGTAGAAGGCTTTGGCAGTGGTGGCCAAGTTGCATCTGAGGCAGCAGGTCCAGCCTCACCAAGCGCCGGGCTCCCTTGATTTGGTACGGTTTTTGGTGGAGGCAGACAAGCTGCAGTTGGGTTTGGGGCATTATTGTCAAATGTGACTGCTTTCTTTGACGACCTTCGGCGGCGCGAACGACGTCGTCGCACATTTGCGGCGGTTTGTTTGTGCGTAGAATGGTCTCGCGCCATTTGCTTCAGTACCGCCCGCTCGGTCTTTAGACGGGGGCAGTATTTCGAGGAAGAGTCATGAGGGCCGTGGCAGTTGGCGCACTTCAAGGTAGTCGCGCGGCAAACATCACCGCTGTGTGACTCGGAGCATCGCGGGCACACGATTGAGTTGATGCAGACGCCGCTCACGTGGCCGATCCTCATGCACTTCCTGCATTGAAGTGGACTAGGCACAAAAGGTCGAACTGGATGACGAAAGTGCCCAATCTTCACGTACGATGGTATGCAGTCACCCTTGAAGGTCAGCATGATGCATGGAGACCTGCCTAACCGCTGAACTTGAATGATGGAAATGCCGTCGGTTGCCGGCTTGATCAACATGGATTAATCTGCATCACAGATGGCGATATCGACGTTGTAGATTACGCCAGCCGTAGTGCCGCTGTCCTGGAGAATAAGGGGGCGTGCACTGATGTTGCCGAGTTTTGTGATTGCGGTTAAATTCTCTAGTGAACTTCGCTCCACCACATCAATGGCAATGACGTTTTTGAACGGGCTGATTCTGACATGTTTTATGCCTCCCGGTACAAGGCTCTCCAGATAAATACAGATGGCTTGCCTGTTCAGTAGGTTCAAGTTGTCCGTTGAGTTCAACGGCACAAACAAGGCTGTATGCGCTGAGGAACATCGCGCCGTGATGATCGTTGGCGTTCTTGATGAGGACACCGTTGACGTGCTCGATGAGGACGATTCAGCTTGTCGACGCAATCTGCGCTTGGCCTTCTCGCCAACAACCGGCATGAAACCGTCGTCGGCCGAGGACGAGGAGTCTTCACTTGGCACCGAGTGCACAACAGTACCCTGGCTGCTCGAGTCACTCTGGCGGTGCAGGCGCTTCCTCTGGGCAGCCGCTGCCGACCCACCGGGTTCCAGTAGAGGCACAGCAGCCTCCACTTCCATCGCCGTGGCAAAAAGGGAGCTGCGCCTCCTTGATTATAGCACAAATTACCAAAAAAACTGCACAGACGTGAAGGCAGCGTTCTGATACAGAACAACTTCGTCTTCGTCCTTTTTCAGGTAAAGTGCAAAACACAAAAAAAAGTATTGGACTTAAGCACAGACAATAACATACAGGCTTGGAACAGTGCACAAAAATAATAAAACGCAAACGTGTTTCGGTCGTAAATCACTCCAGTTTAATATATGTGTCTCAATCATACCAAAAGACAATATACTGTTATCGGGTATGTTGTCCCAGTTCTTTACAGATAGAGGAAACAAGGACTATTGGAATGTGTGTGTCCTTGCAAAGTATGGCGTTAAAGGAACCGAATGAGTATGTCTTGTCTGCGTTGTAGTAAGTGGCGTTAAATATACAAGGTTGGGGTCCAAAGCTGATTAACGTTTCACAATTGGAACAAGAATTTTAACCGTAAGAACTTGCGTCTCAAATGGAGGGTATGAGGACACCCAGAGATCTATGAATGCAAAGTGTAGAATGACCAGTTCCGCATCAATGGGCATTAACCCTTTATTGCCATCGCATGAAACCTTTAAGGCGGATCCTGTATGTACCCGAGCTCCTTGTTTTGTTCATTACAGAGCCTTCCTGTTCACAGGGCGATGGGGCATTTCTCTCTTTCGCCTCATGCGTTTAACCCAGACGAATTGTGTATTACAAACTGTATTTGCGCAGCTGTTTTCTGTCGCCTCTCATTATAGTTGGTAAACACCTCCATCGCAAGAAGTTATGCATTCGCAGAGGCAAGCATTTTTCCACTCAGGAGAGAAACAGTTCGAATATAAGTGTTTTTTTTTTATTCTTAGCAATACTGCTGCGCCGCTACGCCCTGTATCTTACTAATAACTCCCGAATGCCAGTTGATTTTTTTCTATAATACGGGTTGATAATTTCGACCACATGGAGTTCTTCAATGTGCACCATTAGCATCACAGATTACACGGGCCTATAGTATTTTGCCTCCATCGAAATTAGACTGCTGTGACCTGTACCGAATCCGCGGCGTCCTTCCGGCATTTAGCCGAGTGTAATGATCAACAAGCCACTGCGGCTGCTATACCGCGCGAATAAACTGCTGTCTTGTTTCAAGGCAACAGATTGGCGCCCATCATTTTCTAACAGCGGAAGCCATTGCTTTTAACGTGAGAGCTTTATGGAGTTCGTGAGGCAGTAAAGCTGTCGTCGTCGTCGCCGCCACAGCTGTGGCTGCCGCATCTCCATCGCGTCGCTGGTGCCTGAAAATCTCAAGAGCGTCGGAGTCCTTGAGCAGCTGTACCATCAACACATATACTATCGAACTGGCACCCCCACCCCCTTCCCCGCACAAGGCTGCCAATAATCGCTGAACCTGTCACCCCCCCCCCCCCCCCCTCCCCCTAGGCCTGTCTCCACACGCAGCTGCCGATAAGCGCCGGTGTCTCGGTAATGCTATCGCATTCCCACTTTTAATGGCAAAGCTCAAGCGTTCAAGTTTTTATCCAAGTTAAGCGTTCTCCAAGGCTGGCGCTGTAAATTTTCACCTGAAAACGCGAGCCACATCTCAAACTACGCCATGGATAATTACAATAACTAAACCTTACTTCTTTCCGCTTTTGTGTTTCAAATCGCTCTGTAAGCCGAGTGCGCCCATTATTTTTTTTTCATATTTACAGGCGTCAAGAAGCAAACAATCGCGAATCATTAAATCTTCATTTATCACGGAACGTTTATTTTCTTTTCGTGGCCGCAGACAAACGAAATTTGTTGCGGAATAATTACCTATCAAAATTTTAAAAGAAAGCAAGCAGAATATGCGTATTGTCTAGTCTAAGGGACAGCATTTTCCATTATTTTAAACAAGCTTCCATCACTAGCAATCTTTCAATGCTAAGGGAAGATGGAGTGACATCTAAAGTTGCGCGACTTACGGCAGTATATTCGTTAACATTGAATTTCAGTCGCTCTCTTTAGCGGTATCTGTTCTACGACTGACTGTACAATGTTTAAACAAAGGGAGGGAATAAGATAAAATTTCTCTCTTTCTACCTAAAACCAAACATATCAGTTGGAGCCTTAGCCAAAAAAACATATATTGCTCTCCGATTGTCTAGCTTTGAAACACAATCTCTCATAGAGAAGCGCACGATGTGTTATCAGAATCATTTCATTCATATTGTAGTAATCTTTTCTCTCAGAAGTCTGTCCAGGTCGCCAAGCTAACCCCTGAAAAATGCAGCCGCTGTCAAGTTTTTCAAAATAAAATGAAAGAGGCGAGAAAAGAATGCCGATCAGAAGAAAATAAATGAAATAAAACGGGCATACAGGATCCTGAGTTCGAAGTCTTTTGAAGGAACGAATGAAAATGACGAATGTAGCAGTATTTAGAAATGCCTTTTACATCGTGAGTTGTTATACGGAGACCACCTCGGACTGTCGTATGGATGAAGCCCGCCCAAGGTATGAGATCGAGGCTGCCAGGAAAGAAACAAGAGGCAACGATTTGACAGGTGGCGTAAGAAGAAACAAGCGAGAGAGAGAATGGAAGAAAACTATAGGGAGGGGAGGAAACTGTGGCAGCCAGACACATTGGAAGCAGAGATAAACGCAGGGATGCCGCCCGCCGCTAGCTATGAGAGCCGCTGAGGCCATCAGCCACATTGTGCCGATCTAATCGGTTCCTCGTTTCTCTCTCGCCTCAAGCGGCGGCAGCTCAGAAGTGACGTGCTTTGTGAGCTGAGCCCACTTTCCTGCTTAGAGAAGCCGGAGAACTAAAATAACAAATTCAGAACCATTGGGCGCGGTTAGCACTGCTGCTAAAATTTTATTAAATTTATTTTAGACCTCCTGTGTGACGCACGGAAACGTAAATAAAAAGGGGAGTCGAGCAGCTTTGCCGGGCTTAAATCCAATAGACAGTAAATTATACAAAGTGTTGTGGCACTCGTCCTCAAGAGGCTCCCCGTCGACAAAAGAGTTGTGCTCGCCCTCGAGCAAGAAGCCAACCGGCGGCACATCCAGACTGCGGTTCTGCTAATGACGAGGGACTGGTAGCAGTGAAAGCGGGGCCGGAAATAACGCATAAATGGCAAGCCTTGATCTTCCGGAACTGCTCTGTCGGATGGGCTTCTTGCTATACCCGGGGACAGCTTTCTGTGGCTATGCAGTGGAAGTTACGAGCGCGCGCCGCCAGCTTAAACTCCCATCTCTCTCTGTCGCGAACGCATGATAAGAGTACGTTAGTCAAAGTCTTGCGCCTCACGCTCGTAGCTTCCACCGCATAGCCACAGAATGTTGCCCTCCAGTATAGGAGGGCCCCGTTGAAACGAAAGCGTTGGAAGCGCCTGCACGAAGCCGTAGCCGCCTTACAGCCCGGCTGCTGTCTCACGTGGATTTTTTAACTGGGCCCTCCACACACTTGACCTTTTTTTTCTGTACGGACCTGGTTCGGACCTGGGCCGAAAGAGTTGGTTTTTTTAGGAAAAGAGAACAAAAGCGACAGACCTGACCCAGGATAATTAGGATAGTTGGCGTCACGCGTACTTGCTGGGAATCTGCGAGCAAGGAATGTAATAAAAATAGACGACCAGCACGCGCATTTCGTTAACTTTATAAATAATCCGTGATGCGTCCTCGCGTGTAAACAAAAACTGAATACCAGGTCGCCTAAACGACGAGGAGCTCGTTAACCATGTCGGTAAACTGGGGCACAGAACTGGGGGGAATAGTGGAGGGGGGAGGGAGGACTCGTAAACGTTTCCCAGAAATATGTGGTCTACTGTTACTCGCCGGAAACAAACCATTATGGCTCACCAATTTCCAGAAACGCTGCGGTTCATTCTATTAAGCACAAATTTTCATCACTTTACTGTATCCGTGATCTCCACTACTTCCTTCCTATGGGGAAGACCATTGACATGGCAAGTGGAACATATGAGCGGACCTTGACCCAGGAATCGCGGGCACAGGAAAATTAGTCAAAAATGGCGATATAGGTTTGACAGGCTGAGAAATGGTGGATACGTTCGAAGCTCTGCGCAAGAAATATGCCTCAAGGGTACTGGCGCCGAGAGTAGCAGCAATTCTTTCTTTATTAATGAGTAGACCGACGGTTGAAGCTTTAAGCTGCAATAAATGTGGCAAGATGAAGAAAGGAATTTCGAGGTTTATTTTTTCGCAAAGGTATTTTTAAATATGTAAAGTGGTGTGCAAGAGGAAGCGGAAAACTTCGTGGTCACTGACCTTCAGAGGCAGAGCAAGTCGCAGCTTTCGCTTGTTTTTGTTTTGTTTTTTCAAACCAAAGCAAGTAGTTGATTTTGACCAACTCTTGAATGTTGCTAGCCTGCCTGGCAAAAAAATCTGTTGACAGAGCATGAGCAAGGCAGGGAGTTATCTCCGCATTGGCGACGTCCTATACATGGTGTATTCGTTAAGAGCATAAAGGTAATAGTGCGACAATCAATTTTACACTGAGGTTTCAGTGAAAAAAGAATGCAAAAGAGTATCTCCATTTTTTGGCCAACTTGATTTACGCAACAAAAGCAAAAAAAACACGTTAGTATGTGTTAAGGCAGTTTTCAGAAATGAAAATGTTGTTCAGTAAAGCGTCTACATTCAAAAGAATAAGAATATAATATAACAGGCACTGCGCATATACAAAACACCATTATCGCGACAAAAGTAACAAAGAAAACAGTGGCCGTATGTTTAGTATTCCTAAGCACAAAATACTGTGCGAAAGCACAGTTTTTTGCAGCTGGATACAACCGCCACGAGCCTGAAAGCACGACTGAGGTGTCCATTGCCCCACGACGGAGCCAGTTATACGCGTCTTCAAATTTTTCATCGTCAATGTCGATTCGTCATCGTCATCGTCAATGTCATATTTACGGCGTTGTCCTATGTTCCAGTGCTGCGTTTGTACAGTAATGCTGTCAAACCCAACGCGCATTTATCTAGTGCCGTGATTCTGCTCCAGCTTTCTCCCCGCGAACGCATGCTGCGAAACATAAGTCTCTGACTGCCCCCACTTTGCTCAGAGCGTGGATGTTATTATGATAGTAGTAATAGTTGGCGACGATGATGTGCAGTGCACCGCGCGAGAGTGTTGCAGTTTAATACGATGCGCGTTCGGCTGTGGCGATAGCCTGGTGCTCTCGCTGAGTGGCCAGCGAAGTGGATGTGTTCGATCCGCCGCGGGTTGTAATCCCACTCGCGGATATTTATTTGTTTTATTAGCGCGAAAGCTTTTCTAGGCTATGTCGACAAACTCGTGTCCGCAAAACGTGTCCAAAGCAGTTCTGAGGAACTTAGAAGAGGTAGCACCAAATGATTGCTTGTAATCGAAGGTGATTGACGTGAGGTTGATGTCGAAAAATAATTATGTCCGTAGAGTGATTAGTTAATATATTTGTAGTCTAAATTCTAGGAAAAATGGGCGAAGCCAGGGCAACGATTGGCGCCGAATTTGAAAACGAATTGTGGTGTCATATTGAAAACTCAAAGTTAGCAATTGGTAAAATTTGATTATGTGAGAAAAGCATTTGTATTAAGTGGGAAATTGGATTAATTTACATGAGTGCCTAAAGGATTGAATCTGAGGAAAAGGAGCAAGTAAACCACAGAGAGGTGACAAGTGAAGGAAAGAGAGGCAAGGGGGGGAAGAGAAACGAAGAGGCGTCAGTGCTTTCGCATTCATTCAATGCGAGTTACTGCAGTGACCTCAAACATTTTTTTATTTATTTATTTCACGCAGCACATACCCCAAAACGTCTCACGATCTTGCTCGGTATTTAACTATTAAACTATTGGTCTTCGACTAATACTGAGAAATCTGGCCACCAAATAAATATGTCACGGAATACACTACAAGTTACTTGAATGCAAATACCGAAGTGAGTTTTTAGGAAATCTGCAGCAAAGGCACATTTTACGTTCAGGTTGACAGAAGGCGATTTGTGCTGTGCAGTGGCCGGGGCCTCTTCAGTGTGCTTCTGTGAGATCTGACCATTGTGCCAGGATTGTTTTCCTGTTTCTTCAATTTCCAGTACGCAGCCTCAAGGTTATCGTCAATGATTTCGAAAAAGAGGATTGAAAGGCAGCATCTCAAGGATGCGGAGAAATCGGCATTTGATGTCCCTTAAATCACTCAATAAAACCTTAAGGAGATTTTGAAAGCAGTGCATTGTTTTAGGTCATGAGCAAAGATGAGGTCGTGTTGAAATATCAAAGCGAGCACAAAGACATGTAGATGAAGAAAACAGTTGATACGAATGCCACGCTGAGCCTGAGACTCCACTGTAGTTTGAGGAACTAGTAGCATAATAACAGATCTTCCGTGAATGCCTGACTCGATATTAAGGTGTGCACCTGCGGACCAAAAAAAAATTACGCACACTTCACATTTTTCATCTAACTGTGGGCCTTGTGGTTGAGGCTGAAATATTTCACAAGGTTAACTGAAACAATTTTTGAAGAAAATCATAGAGACCGGGTTGATGCTCAGCGATTATTTTCTGTTAAGATCTCCGCTGACTAATTTCGCCACTGTCTATATGGCGACGCGGGTTGCGGGTTGGCATTCTGTCTGGCGGCAAAGGCTACCCGGATAGAGCAGCCCGGGTCTCCCAAGACCCACATGTCGCATCACCTGCTGTCGCAGGGTAGATGCGCATCGCTCAACCACTGCACCACTGCGAGGAATTGGTATGAGGACTCCTAGTGATATATGACTATGAAGTAGAAAATGACCAATTCTGCATATATGGGAATTAATCCATTAATACTATCGCGTCGTTAAGGCGGAGGGAAGTGTTCGCTCCATTTTTAGTGTGCTAGCCCCAAGGCCCGCAGCCACCCACCGATTTGTCGAATATTTTTCTTCACACGAAACCGATCTGAAAACCATCGAGCTGGCGCACCTGATTCATATTTCGCAAACTACGCTAAATCATTCTTTTTTTTTCTCTATGCATTCGAACACGGAATGGTCCTTTGTGATCTGTCTTCAGTGCCGACATTTTGTTATTCGGACAGAATATCCGCATCATAGTATAATATTTCCAGTTGGACTTCATTTTAGGAAACCCAAGCAGGGAATAAATAGTTAAACACAAAGTGGATGCTTTAGCTACACATGCGGTTTAGCTTCGCATATCTGTCACTGGTTCTTTTGATTATTGTGAGTTGCGAGTGCAGTGCTCCCTGTCGTGTCTTTCTGTGTCCCTTTGCACATTCGCGGTGTGAATTCCAGCGTTCATGCGCGCCTGTTAGCTCTGCATCGGGTGTCCTTATAATGTAAAGAAAAGAGGTCAAATCAGCAGCAGCCGTCTCCTTTGAAAACTGGCTTTCGAAAAAATGTTCTGCGAGAACGCAATGAGATACAAACTTGAGAAACGTTGTTTTATCAAGCTTGTGA
Organism: Amblyomma americanum; assembly: GCA_030143305.2. Classification (NCBI taxonomy): domain Eukaryota; kingdom Metazoa; phylum Arthropoda; class Arachnida; order Ixodida; family Ixodidae; genus Amblyomma; species Amblyomma americanum. Next base: position 55,326 of record JARKHS020006323.1, on the reverse strand, counting down.
AACTAGCAATTATCTGGGGACATCCGGGCTGAGTCTTCAAGCGTTGTAAAAAAAAAAATTTCTTCCCCGTGGAAATAATTTTAAATAATCTGCATGCCTTCCATCATGGCTCCTATTTTGTTGGTGCAATCGAAAATTTTTCTCTACGTTTTCAGCAAACGCTCTTATTGAGAATAGCCTCTGCTACCTGAATAACTTTTCTAGAGACACACGATATCGAAATGTTAACATAAGGAAATGTACGCAGAATAAAGTCAAAAAAATTTCTTTAAAATTCGAGGCCGATAACCCCAGTGATGATGGGGAGCTCACAAATAATTCCATCTAAATTTCGTGTTTTCTTTGTGTTTATGTATTTATGCGATTGGACTTGTTTTTTCTGAAATATAAAGCAAAAAAAAAGAAACATTGCTGTCTCAATTTGTTCCGGGTATTAGCATTGAGGTTCCTGCTCCAGAGTGGAAATAAAAACCCATGATGCAAGATTTCGGCGAGACAGTGAGAAATAATGCAAAATAAGCCGAGGAGTTAAGCACCACATTGAGAGTCAAAATAACCGCATGGTGGGAACCCTGCGAACTGAAGCATGGTGTAGTCGTGGAAAACTTAAGGACAAGGATGAATGACGTGTGATCCGACATGGCGCTCAGTATCAAAATTAAGGTGTGTGCGTTCGCTTGGGTGAGTACTTGAGCAGGGTTATGGTGCACTAAGAAACGAATTTATTGCAGCGTGACTAAGAAAACAACCCAAGTACTCGAAACAAGAAAATCCTGCGAACACAAAAACATAGTACTCATACGGGTCGCACGCAGGCCGCTGAAACGTCGATAAACGATAATTCGAGGCAAAAGGAAGGCTAAGTTGTTGTCTTTATGTCTGAAGCCGAGTATGGGTCTCATATGATAACTGCTGCTATCAGGCTCTTTCGTTTTCATGGTGGGTGAATAGCGCAACAAAGGCGGGGCAAAGGCAAGACAGGCGCTTTGGTGTTCTGTTTATTGAAATATATGCACTTTAAAATAATCATAACTGTTCAGAGAAGGCACTTGTTGACAGCATGAAAGTGGTTTTTCAACAAGTTATATATTAACGGAAAATAAAGATAAAAGGTCGCCTTAGAAATAGCAGTTTGCGGTAAACTTCATAAGCCAGCAACTTTTCATAAAAGACAGTCACAAAAAGGGATGGAAGACGCTTTTCTCGAGTCTATATAAACGACAAATCGAGTTAAGATTCTCTTAGTATCTGAATTGACTGCTGATTTTTATTTCTTTGGCGGAGATCTGAATCTGGTGCAGAAAACGTTTGCTGTGAAATCGCAAATCAATTTATCATAACATTTTCACGCTGGGAGGATAACGGTTCGTCTTCGCAGGATAAGCAGACTACTGCCATAGAAGAAATTTTTATCTTTAAAATATTTCCTTGGAACATTTATCTTGAAGTATAATTTAAAATACGTCTTCTGCCGTATATATCAATATGGGATGTTCTCTTGAGTAGGCGTGTATGAGGAGGAAGACGGAGACGTTGTTCGATCGCCTGTCGCCTCAGCTCTGTTTATTTAGCAAATTTTTCCTAATTTACCTAGTTTTATTTGAATATTCGAGGACGGCAGCATTTTCAAAGCGGTACTGTCCCTACGGGAAGAGTACGGCTGCTCCGGCGTCGGCAAGCCTAAAGGGATCACGCCATTCAAAGGAGGCTGGCTCGGAAGAGGCGGCCATGGCTTCTAGGCTGTGGAGCGACCAGAACAAGGACTCGACCACCCGTCCAGTGAGACCTCATCGCTTAGTGGGGCTGAGTCAACGATCGTGGACGGTGACGAGTCAGTGGCCGATATGGCTGACGTGGACAACGAGGGCTTCAAGTTGGTGAGTCATCGCAAGCAACGAACGGTAGGGATCCCGGTAGTGGTTGAGCCCACAGAAAAGGGGGTTGATTTAAGAGAGAAGAATCCCATCTTACTTTTCGCGGCCATTCAATCACTGCTGGGATCAGCTCCGGTTCGAAGTCGGTTCACCATGCACGGGGCTCTTCAGCTGGATGTCTCGACGGAAGAGCAGGTTGACAAGCTCCTGCAGAGCTCTCAGAATTTTGGCATCAAAGTTAACGTGCGGTTGTCCCATTCCTACATGAAGAACACCTGTGTTGTCAAGGGTGTACCAAAGTGGTATTCAGAACGCGACCAACTTGATTATCTGAAACCACAAGGTGTACTGCACGTGAAACGACTTGTGCGTCGTGTGGAGTCTCCAGGAAAAGAATGGGCTGCGAAACCTACCAACTCTATCGTGTTGACATTCGCTCCCAACTCAGAGCGCCCCGAAAAAAATTGATCTGGGATTCACAAAACACGCAGTTGCAGATTTCACTGAAGCTCCTCCACGGTGTTTTAGATGCCAACGGTTTGGGCACGTGGCCAAAGTTTGCACAAAGGATCGACGCTGTAAGCGGTGCGGAGGCGACCACGACATTAAAACCTGCAGGGCAGATTTTGCTTGCGCCAATTGCGGTGGCGATCATCCAGCGAGTTTCGGAGGCTGCCCCTTCCGTGTGAGCGCTCTGCACCGTCGGATGTCGTTTATTGCTGGTCCAAAAACCCCACCGACTGAGACGCCTGTCCCAGGATTAGACGAGTTCCCAGCATTGGAATCTGATGATGTCGCGTTGCGCAACAATGTCCCTAAGAGACCTGAGTCCAACAAGACGCCAAGGCCCAGTGCGCGCGAGTCGACTGTTCGACCTCCAGCAAAAAGTGTCCATGTTCTTGAGCGGCCGGATCACAGCCAGACTCCACGGCAAGGGGGACCCTCATATGCACAAGTGACAAAAAAACCAGCTACTGCGGCCAAGAGTGTGTCGCCGTCGGGCTCTTTTATCGATGTTGTAAGTGAGTGCGTTGCGCAAAATAACGAGCTCAAAAATCAAGGTATGTCTGACATTCTTCATATTTTGTAAGGGGCCCTGCGTTCACATGTTCCAGTGATGGCGCCTGGCAACCTGAAGAACTTTTTACAGCTGGTGCTTTCTTTTGAGTCCCTAATTTCCATCTTCACAGCAAACTTCCTTGCGAACTAAAACAGATGGGGCTAAACCTCGCAGATCTCATATGCACCGAAAAGTTCCGTTTATATTGCAGTGGAACTGCGCTGGGATTTTAAGTCGGTTAGCAGAATTCAAACTATTCTTGAAAGAGACTTGTGTTCCAGTATTGGCCCTGTCAGAAGCTGGCCTGCCAAGCGGGAGATGTTTGACTGGATATGTCGCCCATAAAAACTGCAGCATAAAGTCATTCCCTGCAGGAAGTGCTGCGCTTTACATAAGAAGAGAAATTCCACATGTTTCTCTAAGCGTTGCCGATCTTTGCACTGATGACATTGAGGTAGCGGCTGCAAGAATACAGCTCGGCTCTCGAACCCTTTCTATTGCATCCGTGTACGTGTCTCTGCGGAAGAAGGTAGCATTAGATTTGTTTCTACAGCAGCTCTGCGACCGCTACCCAGCACCTAGAATCATCTGCGGTGATTTAAATGTCCATCATGCCGTTTGGGGTGAACGGAACACGGATTCCCGTGGACGCAAACTTGTAGAGGTTATTGAGAGTTTGGACCTGTGTGTTGCCAATGACGGAAGCCCCACTTTTTTCCGGCCTCCAGCCTCAGCGACAGCTATAGACCTGGCACTGCATGCACCTGACGTCCGCGTGAGTTGGTCAACAGCACCCGACCGCATGGGAAGTGATCACTCTCCGATTTTTGTTTGCTGCCGACTTTCCTATGCATGCTCCTAAAATTAGCAATGTGGTCAACTGGGACAAGTACAGAAAGCACCTAGAACGTGTTTCTGGTGATGTTGACAAAATGATTTCTAGTAAGCTAGCAGCAACTACGGCGGTCAAGTTACCTGATCATTTTCCGGCCCGGATTTAAAACTCATGCTGAATTCTGCTATTAGACGGCACACGAACAAGCTGTACAGGTCGCAATGGGCCTCATTCTGTGCTAGTTTGACTGTGTTCTCACCGATAACGAGAATATGGCGAGTTATTGGCAGCCTTGCTGCAGAATCTCGCCCTTCGAAGCCTTTTGAAGCTCTTGCAATACGCAAGGAAAACCTTTTGCGTGCTTGGCAGAGGCATTTGCAGACGCACTCGTACGCGCTGATTCTGGAATAGATATATATTCACCAACTGCTTCCTCCAGGTCTATCATGGACGTCCCGTTCACGCTTCATGAGCTTCAGACTGCGCTCACTGGCCTGCGGCGCCGGTGTTCACCAGGTCCCGACGGCATCACCAATCAAATGCTGAATAATCTGCCCTTGCAACTCAGAACGGAGCTCCTCAACTTCATCAATCGAGTTTGGGAGACTGGCGATGTTCCTCCGTCATGGAAGGTGGCACATGTAGTTCCGGTACTGAAGCCTAGCAAAGACATGACAGACCTTGCCTCGTATCGCCCAGTGTCACTGACCTCCTGTGTAGCTAAATGAACGCTTGTCATGGTGGCTTGAGGACAGCAAGGCAGTGCCATCCTGTATGACACGATTCCGCCGAGGTCTTAGTGCCCAAGATAGCGTCTTAGACTTGATCAGTCACATTGAACACCAAAGTGCTTTCGGCCTTTCCACCTTAGCCATTTTTCTTGATGTTTCGAAAGCTTACGACAGCGTGCTTCAGAGCTCAATTCTAAACAGTTTGCAAGGCATGGGCATACAGGGCCATATGTAAAGATTCATTTACAAGTTTATAAGTGATCGCGCGGTTCGTGTACGGTTAGGGAGTGCGTTAAGCACCGAAAGGGTTCTGTCACGAGGTGTGCCTCAAGGAAGTACTCTTTCCCCCACGCTCTTTAACGCCGTAATGGCTGGCCTGCCCGATTCGTTGAAAAAAGTTGCAGGCAAGTGCCTGTGTCACTTTATGCTGACGACATCTGTATTTGGATTACTGGCTACCAACACAAGCGATTAGCCCTGATAGCTCGACAGGCTATACTTTCGGCACGAGCTTACCTTCAAGGTGTGGGGTTGTCTTTGTCACTGGACAAATCCGGCTTTATTCTGTTTCCAGGTGTAGGAAGACATCAAGCGCGGTTGAAGATAGACCTCGCTCACTCTTGCATCCGTCAATTCAACCACGCGCGTTTCCTGGGCGTCATTATTGACTCCCGTCTACAGTGGCGAAAAGCTGTAGACGCGGTTGTTTCATCTATATCTTGTCTCAATGTGATCCGTAGAATTGCACGTGAGCAATGGGGAAACCATCCTTCTTCAATGGTCAAACTTCATGAAGCGCTGGTGGTCAGCCGGATAATGTATCAATTACCTTTAATTTCCCCCTCGGCATCACAACTTGAGCGATCCTTTCTCCAGCGGCTCTGCAAGAGAAATGAGTCGAAGGCTTACTTGGCACTCAATGCTCTTAGTTCTTTAGGCATTAATGTCTGAAGGCAAAGAAAACGGTTGAAACCCCCCTGGTCTTTTCCGACCCTCGACTGTAAGGTCACAATTCCCCATGTGAGCGCAAAGCGCAGCCCTCCTTTGGCAGCAACGCGTTCGCTTGTAATGGAATACTTGGAAACATAGTATGCCTGCCATCTTCAAATTTTCACGGATGGTTCTGTGGACAAGGTCAAACAAGCTAGCGCAGCGGCTTTTTACATTCCTTCTTTAAACTGTAAGTGGTCCGTACGCTGTACTGCTGTTGTATCGTCCACAACGGCTGAAAGTGTTGATATTGAGGCGGCTTTACGGAAGTTAGGGTCTTGTCCGGCTCAACCTGTTGTCATCCTAACTGATTCAAAATCTGCCCTTCAGAGGTTAGAGCGCGGATTCCCTACTGACGCCTTGTCTCTAAGCTCTCTGCGCTTGGTGCAGAATATTCACAGCAGAGGCTTTACTCTACATTTCCAGTGGGTGCCCTCTCACATAGGACTCAACGGTAATGAGGTGGCAGACAGTCTCGCCCATAAAGCTCTCTCAAGGATTCCATCAAAAAAGTACCTCAAGATGGGAAAAGTCTCTGCAGGAAAACGGTGCTCGATCAATTCAGTACCCTGTGGAGTGCGTCCCACAAGCCATGTGTGACCAAGGGACTGAGAAAATCTCAGGCGACCCTTCTACATCGAATTCGCACGGCCTCTGCTCGCACTCCTGCATGGATGCATAAGACCGGCATAGCATCGTCTCCGCTCTGCTCTTTATGTGGTGTGTGTGGGGATATCGAACATTATATCATGTACTGCCCAAAGTACAACGCGGAAAGGCATGTGATGTTCGCTTCCTTCAAGAAGACACGAACCCGTCACAGCACAGTGCAGGACATTGTCTACCCGAGTGGAAACCAGACATGCAGAAGGGAGGCTGCACGCCTTCTTTTAACATTTCTGCAGAACACGGATCTTGTTTTTAAATGGTGACAGCAGGAACGGACTATGGAATACTGTGATTGAATGTGTGCGTAGATGGTGTCTTCCGGAGTGGACTACTTTATACTGTGAGTGAATGTGTGTATGGAGTGTGGCACTACAATGGCCTATATATGTTCTAGTGTGACTGAATATGGGCATAGATGGTGACTTCTGGAGTGGACTGTGATGTGAACTGTGTGGATTGATTGTGTGCATAGATGGTGACTGCGGGAGAGAATGTGTGCTATTATAAGTGACTGTGCGCTTAGCGGGGTAGATGCGGCATTGTTAATATCGAAGGGACGCTGCGGTGGAGCAATTGCCGGCAGACAAAGCAAGGCTAACCCCACCTGTAGCATTCAACACCTCAACCTCAACCTCAACCTAGGCGTGTATGAGGAGTCGAACAATTAAGTCTTGTCGTGATGTGATCGGTTTGTGTAGTATGAAAAGCACACTGAAGAGTTTTAGTAATGCTTGTCACTAAGGTCTTCTGTACACAATCCGCATATTTTAACCTACAAATTGTGACTCATGCCAGTTGCATGTCATTAACACCTAGCATACGCGTGTAAATATTGGAGCAAGAAAAGATTTTGCGAAAAGAAGAAAAATAGCGTAGGTTTTTACAGCTGAAGAAAAAACCAGATTGGAGGCAAAGTAACAAATATAACATCTTGACCCACTCCGACACAGCGAATGACCTGTTGGCCGCACTGGAGCTTGCGATAGTTTTTAAGGGGCCCCAGAACTTGCCTAGAATGAAGGTTTGCATCCTCCTTCTGCGTATCACAAAAGTGTACAGCCTGATTTGTGCGCTGTTACTCAAGGATCCGAAGAGCACTTTATTTTTGTTTTCGCTGAATGCCTCCTTAAGTCAAAGTACTTTACTGATTTTTCATCATTACTACGTGCACTATCGAATGTAGTAGTCTCGCCAAATCGCAGAGGATGGAATTCACAATGTAATTATTACAGTTTGTCAATCCTGAGGCCTGTTGGGATTCAGGCTGCGTGGTCGGGCCGGAGAAGGGACGAGGAGCATCGGAGACGTGGTTTCGAAGGGAAAAACAAGGATATCTTCATACAAAGACTATTTACATAATATACAAGTAAGGTCAACTGAGAGTGCCTCTCAGTAAAGGGAGCTTCTTAGCGGTCAGAAGTGTCTCCCAGCAAAGGCTCTCACTCAAGAGGGGCTCTTTTTGGTACCAAACCAGCAGCTTCTTAAATACCCTTAGTATTCTTCAGATCCCTGGCTGAAGAATACAGCTCGAAGAATGGTGTCCAATCTGACGATGACACTGATGCTGTCCCACGTGGACCGCCCCACAGCCGGACTGTCCTGAAGTTCTCTCGCAGTTCGGTCAATGGAAAGGAAACAGGACACGGTCACGTTGTCGTCAATATCGCATCCACGTGGGCGCGCACATGGGTCCGGACTGAGCCCATGTGGCCCAGGAATGCGCCTGCGCAACACAGGAATGCGGGCTCATCTGGCACAGGAATGTCAGGCTGTTTCCCATCAGGGCGGTGAAACACGTTGCATCTGTCTGATGACCGGAACGCGGAACTTCTGTCGAGGCCGCGCTCTCCCTCAATTTTTTACCCCAACGTGACAAATGAGGACAACGCTCGGTTCGTCGACCCGATGTAAGTATCGACCACATGCGGACGCTATTGTCGTCGCTGCCTCTGCCATTCCTTCCGCGAACACCAGTCTTTGCAGTCAGGTTAATTTGGTTTTCTGGAAATCCATGTGTTGGAGTCCGCGTCTTTATTTATTTAAGCTGGAAGGCATGCCAGGCAAAACAGGCCTAAGAGTCCAAAATCTCGTGATGCATTAGGGTTCCTGCTCTAATATGATCGTGTTTTTTGTGCTAGTGCAACAAGATTGTCACTTTGACAAACCATGCAATACAAGATATGGAGGAGAGGATGTTTAAGCAACGTCCGGAATTCTTGTGCAATGCGGCTTGCGGGGACAGCGACACAGATAAAAATTTATTTCGCCAATCAAGTCCTAGTAGGTCTTCAATGCTGCGGACACTGATTGAAGGCAAATCTCAGATATATTGTCCTGGAAACAACACCATAAGAGCAACAAATCTATAGTTATGTCTTGTAGCATTGAAAAGTGCTGTTGTAACTTGTTTTGTCTTTTGTTGGGACAAAGATAACCCGCGGATAATGTCTCAAGACTGACGATGGTATGGCTGGTTGTCGAGTTGAGCTCGAAGTCGCTTCTTCGCTGCTCTTTCACCCTGTGCACAAAAGGGCGCTTATCTATATTAAGAAAGTATTAGCACGACTATTCATTGACATACTTCAAAAGCTAATTTTAGCTTGATGATTCATGCTTGAGCAAGAAATTGGTAGTGCCTCTCATCAATGCCAATAAACCTCATCTCCAAACGAACACTGCCGACATCAACCAGGAAGAATGAAGTATTGTAATGATTTTGTGGTGCCTGACTCAGGTTTACTTTCTATATGGTTCCTTTTTTCTTCCTAATATGCCGGGTAACTTTTCTGGAACTTTGGGGCAGGAATCAGCGCAGTCTGTGGAGGTATATTTTACTGTGACATGAAGCAAAAGTTACTGGCCTAATTAAAAGAAATTATCTATCGTGATGCTTTTATTTTTGAGACGCAAGGTTACGTTGCGAAACTGAAGGCCATAAACATCAAATGTGAGCCCGGCATTTAAATTATATATAATAGATATTGCGGTTCTAAACATGAGACGAAAAATGCCAACTATAATTCTCTTTTGGTTCAGTTTCCCACAGTGCCTATTTATGAAAAAGAGTTGCTTGGTTTTCTAATGGATTAAATACAGACGCTGTTTGTGAATGCGAACATGCAGAAAATTTTAATTTTAACCTCGGCGACACTAAATCGCCCAGCTACGGTTTTTAGTGCGCCAGCTCTGCAGGCCGAAGCCTCGCTGTGACTGAAGCACGAGAGATAATCAGGTGGCGTTGCGTCCGTCACTCGGCTTCTCCAATGAGGAGGCGGCGCGATCACACAGGTGCAGCCATTGTGTGGGATTCTCGTTTGAGACTTCGCAACTAGCGGTCATATGTCGCTCGCGCTACCTCGGCTTTCGACTCTCTCCCTTCGCCTCAGTCGCCGCTCATCCTTCATGGACCGCAGTCGTCTGCGTGGGGTCCTCTCTAGATCAAATGCGCTTCAAATCTAGATCAAATGCTTCTCTAGATCAAATGCTCTTCAAATGCACGACTTCCTTCATAGCAAATTCAACGCTCGCGCAAAATTCAGTGTCACAGGCGATTTCAATTTGCCAGGTATCGACTGGACGAACTTAGCAATCGGAGAAAACGAAATAAAAAACTGCGAAAAGCTCTTGGATATAATGTTTAATTCTTCGCTATCTCAAGTGGTAAATGAGCCAACGCGTGTCCAAGGAACCGCAATTTCCGTACTAGAACTAGCCTTTGTGTCTAGTTTTCTCTGTCCTGAAAGTAGTGTGGAAAACGGGATTTCGGACCATAAATTGCTCTTTCTCACTTTTCCTCACCTGCGCCACCACGCTGATCGTAATCACAGTAACTCTTTCGTCACTATTAAAGACTACAGCAGGGCAGATGATGTAGGCATTATTGATCATCTAGAATCAATCCTCGACAGTCTTTCTTGTCAGATTCCCGCTGTGTAAATAACCTATGGCTACAAGTAAAAGCAGCGATAACACAGTGTGAGGCAAAACTTGTACCTACAAGGATAAAACGAACAGAAAGGAAAACCCCTTGGATTACACGTAACATCATTCATCTGAAACGAAGACTACAGCGTATGCGCAGAAGAAAAGGAAATAGTTTTCAGATAAGCGAACTTGCGAGCAAACTAGGACTGAGAAATTAAGAACGCGCGGGAAATGTTCTTCTCAACAACGTTATCTAATTTTATTACTCGAGATCCCGGAAAGTTCTGGCGGTATTTATCGAACCCTGAGCCCCGTGTATCCCAAATGGAAATAGACGGTAGAGTGGTTACAGACCCCCATATTATCGCAACTTCTTTCAATCAACATTTCCAGTCTGTATTTACTCGTGAGTTTGCTACAAGCGCTATCATAAGTGAGCCACAATCACTGATGCCGGATATCGTGATTACCGAGACAGGTATAGTGAACTTGCTTTTGCAGATTGATGTCGAAAAAGTGTCCTGGTCCAGACAACATTTCAAATACAAGTCTGAAGCGATACGCGGAACAACTCCCCGATTTCTGCACAATATTTTCAAACTTTCCCTAGAAACGGGCGCCCTTCCGTCCGACTGGCTATGTGCAAAGGTTATTCCAATTCACAAAAGCGGCAGCAGACTATCTGTAGATATGTATAGACCAATTTCATTAACTAGCTGCAGCTGCAAGCTATTAGAGCATATAATCAACAAATCTATAACAACGTTTCTGGAAGAAAATAACTTAATTTACAGCAGACAACACGGCTTCAGAAAAGGACTGTCAACAATCACTCAGCTATTAGAAATAACAAATGATTTTGCACAAGTGATCGATTCCCAGCTTGAAGCAGATGCCATTCTGATCGACTTTAGGAAGGGATTTGATCGTGTTCTACATTCTAAATTATTCGACAAGCTCCGTACTATTGGCATTAACCCAAAAGTAATAACCTGGATAAAATCGTACCTCACAGGTCGCACGTAATATGTTGAAATGAATACTGCACAATCAGAAGGACTGAACGTTTTCTCCGGGGTCCCACAGGAATTCGTCTTGGGACCGATCCTTTTCCTAATATATATCAACGATATCCATGCCTGCGCTGAACCTGGAATAACAATAAGGCTTTTCGCTGACGACTGCGTTCTGTACACTACGGTACGTAGACCGGACGACCAGTTAAAATTAAATTCTTCTGTAAATAACATTGCCAGGTGGTGCAAAACATGGGGAATGGAAATTAATATCAGCAAAACGTCTTGCATGTCATTTACCCGTAAAAAAGTGCCTCTTGTGTATTCTTACAATTTATCAGGATCTAACATATTGAGGGTGGATACGGTGAAATATTTAGGCGTTACATTTACCCATAAGCTAAGCTGGAACACGCATATATCCAACACGTATGCAAAAGCATTGAAACAGCTCGGGTTGCTCCGTAGAAAACTGTCAGCAGCTTCATTTCATGTAAAGCTAACAGCCTATAATACCCTCATAAGGCCCATCCTTGAATACGGCTCCATCAGTTTGAGCCCCCATCAGTCTTACCTCAGCGATCAACTCGAAAAAATTCAAAGAAGGGCCCTTCGGTTTATTTATTTCTGCTACTCACGTCATGACAGCGTATCTTCCCTGCGAGCTAAAGCGCGTATCCCTACCCTTGCTTGTCAGAGACGCGTTGCTTCGATGAAGTTTCTTTTTATTCTTAACAATTATCGCATAAGACTTGATAAAAATCAGTACATCAAGGCACCTTATCATCGTTCGAAGCAATTAAACCATGAAAAGTGCATCAGACCCATCCCAACGCGATGTAACACAGAAAAATTCTCATTTTTTTCTGTTAGCCATTGAAGAATGGAATAATCTGCCTCACGAATTATGGACGACGTCTCTCTTGATATCTTTTTGAAAAACGTAGAGTCGTTTTTTGAAAAACAGAATTTACAATGAAAAGAGCAAAAGAGCATCGTTTTGACCTGATTGTATCGCTTCGTGGTTTCGTCGTTCTCCTTTCCAGTGTTTTAAATGCATCGAAATGAACGTGTATAGCAATGCGCATGTCCTTTGACCGTTGATGGTCTCAGACTACTTGCTATGGTCTTTTCTACTGCAGGCGCATGTTTTGTATCTCGTGTATGTTATACTGGATATGCTATTGTTTTGTATAATTGTCCCAATATTTTGCCCACTCCTGTAAGAGCCTAACTAGGCTTACAGTATGCTTAAATAAATAAAAAATCTCCGGCTCTCTCCGCCGCATGACATTAGGCTATAGTGGGCATGATTAGGCGCTACATGCTTCTGCGTCGCATCGTGAAGCAGTCTGCGCTGACCTTCGCGCTTTAATGGGCGCATGATTTGCAGCGCACTTCCGTGCTCTTGGATTATCTGCACCTACCAAGGGATGTCCGCTCACTGCTCCAGATGCGATGCTGCCGAAATGTTAGAGCATCTGCTTTGCTAATGCATAACGAAGTGCGACAGTGTATAGCAAATTATAACAGGGTTAAGTAGTGCTAGCTAGCCTCCTTAGGTCGCATTTGTTTAACTATGCCAATTGGTTTATTTTTAAATATCTGACAAGCCGCCGCGGTGGCTGAGTGGTTATGGCGCTCGGCTGCCGGCCCGAAAGACGCGGGTTCGATCCCGGCCGCGGCGGTCGAATTTCGATGGAGGCGAAATTCTAGAGGCCCATGTGCTGTGCGATGTCAGTGCACGTAAAAGAAAACCAGGTAGTCGAAATTTCCGGAGCCCTTCACTACGGCGTCTCTCATAGCCTGAGTCGCTTTGGGACGTTAAACCCTCCATAAACCAAACCATACCAAATTTAAATATCTGACGCTAAAAATCCCAACTCAACAAGCCATCGCAAGTGCATTTTTTACGTTCGATATTTGGAGCCGCATTGCAGATTAAGAAAATTGAAAAAAAATTCGTCTCACGTTTGATGCTCACAGCCTTCATTTTTTCTTATAATCTTGCATCTCAATACAAAAAAAAAATAGTGGTTCTTTTTACAATAGTATAACAAATTACTAGTGTCCGCTTCCAATATGAACCACTCATATCTAAGGATAGCTATCTAAGGATAGCTTAGCTCTCTGACGGAAGTCTAGCTAAGAAAATGTAATAGGATTGATTACGGTGTGCGAAAGCTACCTTCGCATACTGGGGCCGTTGGTAATACGGGAGCAGACTCACTATATCCAAGGCGCCCGGTAACGCCCATCAACAGTGGCTCTTTTTGAAAAAAAAAAGGAATTTCGCAAAGCAGCTTGTGGTGGCACAGAACCGAGATTCATCCCTGATCTTCCTATCTCATCTTCTTTCTGAGCGATGCAGTCTATCGCCTGAACAGAACACTATCTTCCATCGACTGCCCACAAATTCAATCTACACACCGACAGGGCTACATTAGATTCACCGTGTTTGTCACCTGAGCGCTTTACCTGGGCTACATAGGACTATAAGGATTATGGTCGCCTGGTGTGCCCATGCTTTTGGGATAAGCGCGAGGCAATGTAATGCAAGTTGCGGTGATGGTATCCGCCACTGAAAAGCGCCATATAGGTTGTGCTTCTTGAGAAACCAGGAAATGCATGCGTGATCAAGGAAGAACACTTTTAGAAGTTTTAAATTATGTTGGCCTTCTGGCACATTGGTAGCATGTAACTTCCTCCTTGACTGTGATAAGGGAATTATGCTATTGTCAATATAAATGTATCGGAAAATATTTAAGCTCTATGCAACTACTATCGCTAATGCTACCATTGACGGCCTTGACGTTGTACTACGACTTGCAATGGTTTCTGCAGCAAGAAATGGGGCGAATCGTATTGTGTTTCCTAGTTCCTGAAGGGGACATGTGGGAGAAAGCAAATTGCTCGTTAAAGAAATCTGTGTTATCAAGTCTGCATGCAAAGCAGCGGAACTCAGGGAACTGAAGTCAACTAGCCTCATAATTGAAACATTACTGCAGAAGAGCGAATCTTACGATTTGATTCCTTCCTTCATCCCTCAGGGTAGAATGGCCCGTTCTATTACGGCTGAATTCAAAGCCGGGTTCATTCGAATAGGTCCTGAATGAAGGAATCAAGGAGAGTCGTTGTTTACACAGGTGCATACTACTTCATAAAAGTAAGTTTCATTCTCTTAGTAAAAGGAAAGAAGGAGGGCACAAGCGAATATGTGAATATATTTCTGTATCGGAAAGACTCCAGAAAATATGGAGAACTCGTTGTGTTGCCTCGATGGTCTTCGTCCTATTTTCAACACTGCGGCCCGCTCAGAAATGCATTACCTTTGCAGTTAATCCTCGAACGCTTAAGTGTTCTACAGTTTTAGTGGGGGTAGTTTGGGCAAATATTAGAAAAAATGCATAATTTCGCTCGCAGGAATGCGGTATACAAAGGCGAGCGTCCGTAAGCAGCCTATTGTAATCCTCTGGCAGTCAAATAATATCGAGCGCCCGGTTTTATGCCCATATAGTCCGGAAAGCTGCACCCTAGCGTTTTTATTAATACTGTTTTCAAATTTATAAAAAGTTTTTCGCAGGTTCGATTTAGTGCAAGACATTGCGAAGACATCAACACGCAATACTTGTTTTCCTATGGATCATTGTGAAGGGCAGTGTTAAACGAAAATTTGATGTTGTGACATCTTCCGCAGTTACTAATTCAAATGCCTTGGAAACAGAACTGGTGAAACTATGCACAAGAAAAGTTTCCATATGTTGAAGACAAGTATCATTTCGTGCAGTGTATGCTAAGGCCGCCACATCAAACCAACGAGCACCATTGTGCTAGCCGATATCTTTATAACGCTTTTCAGTCGAAGCACTGACGGCAATAAGAGGGAATCGAAAGATTTTTCCGACTCGAGAGTGCGTGGGAACAGCTTACGTACGGCATAGGAAGTTCTCTGCAGAGCTTACCTGTAGGAGGTACCAAAACTGCCAAACGCGTTCAACAAAACGGTGTAACAACACCATCAATATAAAAAGAAAGAGAACCAACGTTTCGTTTCATCTTTTCCTTTGATGATGAAACTTATAGACGCTATTTTGGAAGATAAGTTTTGATCGTCAGCAGCTGCTCAAGACGCCCGTTGTTGCACGAATGCACTTAGGAATTTGAAAAATGTCATTGTGAATACCGCCTTCAGAGCGACAACAGCACATAAGCAGAACAACGCTACAGCCGCCAAAAATTAAAACCTGAAAATCATAAGGCCGCAGTTTACAGTCAGTTACGAACACCTTGGCAACCAAGGTGTTCGTAACTGACTGTAAACGTTTGGTCAATACTTTCATAAAATTTTTATAATCGACATTAGTAAGCGTTATTTCCCGATAACCAGTAACTTGCTTAGCCCACTCTTACCCACTCTAAGTGACTCTTCGTAAACGCCTTGTAAAATGAGAGCAGTTTCGCGTTTGAACACCTTCAAAATTCCGCTGTTATTCCATCAAGACCTGGCGATTTCCTCTAGTGGAACGCATCAAAATCATGTTCCAATTCCAGGGTGGATAAGTCAGCGGACAGGATGTCAGTGTCTTCACTGGTTAGTTGAGGTAATGGATTTAAAAATTCAGGCTGAAAGGCTTGTACGACCGCCGATTTGGAAGCGAACAAATCACAATAATACTGACTGAAAGACTCCCTTATAACCTTCGGATCATCCGTCACAGTACCTTTGTTTTCAATTTCTACGATATCCTTCCTTCTAGCGTATCTTTTTCTGTTGTCAAATTCCGCAATCTGGGAATATCTTCTGCCAGCAAGCTATCCGTTCGTGCACAGATGGCAGCTCCCTGAAACCTTGTCATATCTATGCACTCCAGCTTAGCGTTAACTTCGCTGATAAGATCTGTGTATAGTCCCGGAGCACTATTTTCCTCTATATTTAATTCTTTCAACATCTTTTTTGGGTTCTTTTCTTCCGCTTTTTCCGAATGTATTATTTCTACGGACCTTTCGATAGCCCCAATTTTGGCATCAACTTTAAATTCCTCCAACTTTTCTGCCTAACTTTTCTCATAACTCAACTAAACTTTTTCTAACACTTTCTTTGTTTCTAAAAGAAACGTATCATCCTTTAATAACTTTGCATTGAGCTTCCACAAGTCCCAGCTGAATTTCACTTGAGGCGTCAGGTTCTTTCCTATTGTGAATATGACACTAAATGCAATATGACTCCAAATGTACCTGTTCGACGATGTGGTTCGACGAAGCGATAACTACGCTACTTCCTGCGCACGCATATCCTGTCGTTGTGCCACTGGCGGTGCGGGCTGGGCAACATTATTTCTTTTTTTCTCTGTCCACACTAATATGTGTCTAGCGTAAAGAAGACAGTTATAGGTCAGTGATGTAGGCTGGGGCTTATTAATTTTCAATCTTTTTAGGTTGCCCCAACCTAATATATGTCCAACGTAAGGACGCCAGGTGTGTTTGCGGAAAGGCGTCGAATCATGCGGATGCCCCCCAAACGCCCTCCACGGTCTTCAGCATTTAAGATTCACAAACAGTTGTGTTCCTAACCAACATCTTAGCCACACATCAGTAACACAAGCAGGAACACCGCGCTAAAGACTTCCGCCGCACCGCACTTTAGGACATCAAAGTGCCCCCTCCCCCTCCCTGAATTTTTTGCCATCGGTCGTCCGTAGTGTACGCAGCAGCTAAATACGAGCAATTATGTCCGCAATATTTGTGTTTCCTGTTTATTACGGGCTTTTAGTCCTAAGTATAGAGGTTATATTAGAAATATAAGCCGGGCAAGGGCTTAATGTTGTATCAGGCAAACGTGAAGAAGACAGTCAACGCTTTAAAGACTGCGGAAGCAGTAACATGTGGTTTGGCGTGTAATATGACGAGAACGCGCAAGACATAGTAGGCGGAAGTAATGGCCGATATACAAGTATTAGGATGCACAGCGTGAGAATCCACAACACAACTCGCGTTAAGAATGCTATGTTCACAGAGCAAAAATGTATCGCCGTACCTTTGAACGAAAGACGCATGTTGAAAAACCATGGCTGGTCATAAGACACGCCAAACTCTTTATCGGATTTTTCAGAAAATTGTCTGAACGAACATTACTCATCTGACAGCAAATCCCCAGAAAAAATTCTGCATTGCGGCTTTCGTTTGAAGCCTTACTTCATAATTTTCCGATTACTTACAACTGTGACGGATCAACATATTGTCACGAAGTGATGACTTCAGTCTGCAGAACAGAAAGAGTGTGAAAATGGTGTCTAAACAAAACTCGTTATTTGGGCTGACTTGCCCCCACAGTGGATTGAATCACTCGGCGGCGGCGAAGCGACAAGCGTGCTCGGCGGTCTTCGAACAGAATGCCTGCCGCTGTCGGCCGTGCGGAATTTAAACCTGATAGCGAACTTTTGAGATAAAGCGTGCAACGTTACTAGAACATCCTGGAAACACGTAGAATCAGCTCTGCCTCGATGCGATCAATCGAGATAAACGGGTCGTGTCTTGCTTCTCAATGAAAGCGATAAAGCTGCGCGCCGGCAGCTTTGCAGACTGAACAAACACTGAAAATATTCTCGGCAATATTGTGCACGCAGAACGGTTATTTATCTGTCAGTCAGCCCTTACAATTTTGTTGCACAGAAGTTTCAAATATTTTGGCGATCACTTGTGCGTAGAGCAGTTTCACTAGCATAAGGCTACGAAAAACTGTTACGCAAGAATACAATTTCAATACAATATCGCTTCTTTTCACTAATGTCCGAAGTGTCATCAACAGACGTACAACACTATCGTCACATATCGATGCATGCTCGGCTGATATTGTTGTGCTCACCGAAACTTGGCTCTCAGCAAAAATAAAGAACAGCGAAATACTAGACTGCGAAAAAACATATAAGTTTTACAGATACGACCGCGAATTCCGATCAGGCGGAGGTGTACTGATTGCCGTGAGCTCTGCTATCAATTCCTTTGCTATCTCTATTGATTCCCCACTAGAAATCCCTTGCATCCATGTTAGCTTTCCAACGGGTGACCTTATCTTTTGCGCTTGTTATAGATCCCCATCCTCACCTACTACTTTTTGCGTCGACCTTCATGATGCCCTGAATAAATTAATTGTTCGACACCCGAAATCACTACTTATTCCTACTGGGTGATTTTAACTTTCCAAACATAGTGTGGCGAAACTGTATTCCCTCCCTAAAGCAGCCATCCTCCGAGTGCACTAAATTTTTAGACACCTGCGCCCATTTTAATCTAACCCAGATAATTAACAAACCCACACGTACCACCAGCACACCGTCTAATATTTTAGACCTCTGTTTTACTACAGCTCCAGATTTGGTCTGTCCGCCAACGTACCTGGAAGGACTGAGTGACCACTCACTGCTTCACTTCACAATTAGGAAGAATGTTCGTCCTAAGAAAATAATTACGACCATATGTGATTACAATGCCGCCGATACCACGTCCAACACATCTGAACTAGAATCATTCTTTGCCGACTACACTCAAAACTTTTCCGAACTTACTATTGAAGAAAACTGGTCATTGTACAAAAATAAACTGATAGAAATAATAGATAGATACGTACCAAAAATTAGGATTGTCTCAAATACTACCTCTCCGTGGTTTACCAAAACCCTACGCCGCTTATGCAACAAAGAGAAGCGTATTTTTCGTCGCGCTAAAGCATCTAACCTTCCTGAACGCTGGACAGCATATCATCGCATTCATGCTGAATATTTAATAGCTATTAAAGATACAAAACAGAACTTTTTTGAGAACACCGTCCCATCACTTCTGCAATCTAATCCGCGTACATTCTGGAATATTGTTTGGGGCAAAGAAGATAAGGTAATTCAACTAACCCGTTCTGACAATATTTTCATTCCTCCGAACCAGTGTTGTTTCGTTCTAAATGATGCGTTTGCTTCCGTTTTGCAGAAAAGTGCTAATATTGTACCGTCTGTAACTTCTTTCTCTTATTTGCCAATGGACCTTATCAGTATTGACTGGGTCGGCGTGCAAAACTTGGTTGGAAACTTGAAAATGTCTTCTTCACCCGGTGACGATGCAATCAGCTCTAAAATGCTAAAACTCACTGAACCCTACTCTTCTATTATGCTTTCAATGCTTTTTTCCCAGTCACTCTGTTCCTCAGTACTTCCAGGCGATTGGAGGGTTGGCAAGGTTGTTCCAGTACCAAAATCAGGTAACACTCATTCTCCCGATAACTATCGCCCTATATCACCCACAAGTATACCATGTAAAATTTTGGAGCATATCATATACTCTCATCTGATTGATTTCCTTGAGTCTAATTCCTTCTTTTCAGCAGAAGAACACGGTTTCCGAAAGACATTTTCATGTGAAACACAGCTTGTATGTTTTACTAATGACCTTTGTGCTTACACTGACTTGAACATAGATGTAGACTGTGTGTTTTTGGACTTCGCGAAAGCTTTTGATACTGTTCGCCACGATCTCCTAATTCTGAAGCTTAGCATGCTTAACACTGACCCTAACGTACTGAACTGGATTAAAAGCTTCTTATCGAATCGAACTCAATATGTCTCTGCTAACGGCTGTTCCTCCTCTCACACCTCTGTGACATCCGGTGTACCAAAAGGGTAGGTACTGGGACCTCTTCTCTTCCTAATTTACATTAACGATATTCCTGAATGCATCTCTAATTCTTCTATCAGGCTTTTCGCAGACGACTGTATCATCTATCACAAAATATCTAACCAAACTGATTCTATTTATTTTAAGTATGATCTCACAAGCGTATTTAACTGGTGTGATAAGTGGTGCATGCGACTAAACGTTAATAAATGTAAAACGATGCATGTGTCACGTCCCACTAACATCACTGATAACAAGCGTACTTATGTTCTTCACGACATTCCCCTTGAATCCGTTAACTCCTATAAATACCTAGGCGTTCATATCTGACGTAACTTATCATGGCATAGACACGTCGAACATGTCGCAAATAACGCCAACAGGACTCTTGGATAGATGCGCCGAAATTTCTCTACCGCGCCTCTGCCGATAAAACTAACCCTTAATAAAACATTAGTACGACCAAAGTTAGAATATGCATCTGCAGTTTGGGATCCTAATATAATCACACTGTTAAACACGCTAGAATCCATTCAAAATCGTGCAGCGCGTTTTATCTTATCTAACTATTCCCGTTACGCCAGCATTAGTTCTATGAAAAACACACTTGCCTTACCAGACCTTTCTTTGCGCCGAAAGTGTTTTCGACTGTGTCTTTTCCACAGACTGTATCACCATAACCGTCTGTTAAAGGATCATCTTTTTTCGAGCCCTTCATACATTTCATCCCGTTCCGATCATATATTTAAAGTCGGTGTTCCATTTTCGAGAACAAAATTGTATTATGATTCTTTTATTCTTAAAACCAGCGTTGACTGGGACGACCTTCCTCCCTCCATCGCTGCCATTACCGATGTTGAGAACTTCAAGAAAACTGTGTTTTCTGCCATCAAATAACTTGTTTTGTGTAACTATGCACTGTATTTTTTGTTTTGTTGTACCACTCCTTTCTGTAATGCCTTCGGGCCCTGAAAGTATGTGAAATAAATAAATAAATAAATAAATGTGTTATTCACCGAAATTGATAACTTAAGGAGGAAAACAATATAAAATATTCAAAATCTATGACCAATGAGTCATCCCTGGTAAACGTACCGCGACAACTGTTCGTCCACGCTTCCTTCAAAATGTGGTAATGAAGCCTTACGGGTAGCAGCTTAACAACAGTTACCTCTTTGTATTCTTATGTATTCTTATATATTATCGCTTCAGAGTGCTAACAAGCAGTACACAAAATAGTCAAAACATTTCTTTTACCTTATCGTCTTATTCATTTACGAAGCGCAACAGCTGGTCAGCTAGCTAAAGCACCTGAGGGCGATACACACACAACGGTAGAGTTAGACAAATAAGACTAATGTAGCACATGCACCAAGACAGTTATAAGCAAAATATAGAACTAGGGCCACGCTGCCAGACGGAATGTTGAAAAAGAATGGAGTTTTTTTCAGGATTAAGTGTGATAAGCGCCAGGAGCAAATTCCTTACGAAAGGCCTGTCTCACGAAACACATCTGAAGGAGTAATATTTGACGAAGTACCTGTAGATCTGCTGGCACCTTTCTCTGCATCAGTTAATCTTGCCGCGCCTAAATCTGCTGGTCGATAACCCTTTACTTCATGCAGTGGCACTTATCGCGATGATTTAGCATGGCTGGGAAGGCATCTCATTCTTTGCAGCAAAGAAAAGTGACATTCTTTATTAGTGCAGAGCGAAGAGAAACGATGGGCGCTGGGGCGCAGTGTTAATTCTTTATCAATTTATGTTCCCCAGAATGCGAGCATAAAATGTAGGTGAGGTGTCTAGAAGCAACAAGTCTGATTGTTATTCGGAAGTTGTGTCTTAAGAGACCTGTTCTTTCTCAAATTTTCTTCCTGTGGTTGCTAGACCTCCCCAAAATTCACATCAGCAGAGTACAAACACTCTTCCAGTATTTGCTCCTGTAATTCTGCATTCTTTCTTTTTTTGCCAGTGTCAAAAAGGAAACTCTTCTGCGCACAGCGTTGTTCTTCATTCATTCGTTTTTAGCACGTCGCACGGGTCGCTTTGCGCGCTGCTAATTTTAAGGAAGCGAATTCTATGCACTGCTATCCAAGAGAGCTCCTTGCTCTTCGGTCAACAATCAGGCTTACGCTAGCCGCTGCTCGTAGGTACGGTAGACACGCTCTGGCCACCATCGCATCTTGAGCCCTCCTGCTGCGTACATGGACCCCGAAGGTGCAAAGGCTACCGAGACGATCTCGCTAGCGAGCACGGATCCAACCACAGACATGTTGACGAACTTCTCCCGTACCTGCGAAGGAATGCGAAGTTGTGGCGAAGCACCATGACAGATATCACGTACATTCTCGTCTAAACGTTTCAAGAGCTTTTGAGCTTCTGGGAACAGGAACTGTTTTACTAGGCGGAACAAATAGCATTTCCTGAAGACCCTTCATCACAGGAGTGCATCTTTGTTATAAGAGCCCAGGAGATAAATTCTGCTGTCAGCAAGTAACCGTAATGCCCTCTTTCGAAATCGTACAAGATTAAAAATATTTTTTCCTAAACCCTGGCGGCCTCTACAGCTTTAGCGGTACTGTGAACGTCGGGCCAGGAGTGAAGGAAAAAAATCACATGACGGAGGGATTGTCGAAGAAGGCTGAACCTACGGAAAGCAATAATTTAGAACAAATTTTTAGGAAGAGAACTATATCCGGTCCTCTGTAAGAGAAAGAAGCGCAACAAACTCTAAGCAGAGTAATATGCACACAAAGCAACTGTACTACTATAGTTGACATTTTCAGAAACCAATCATTACAACATCTGTGAAGAAATAGTTTACCAGTATGCTCCAAGGACGAAATGCTGCAAAGACGAAAAGCATTTTCGTTGCATTACAGGTGATAGGTTTACCGACAAGCACGCACCCACGGATTGGAAAGTGCTGCACTTAATACTTCTTCTAATCAGCGTACGAATGAGCGATACTATCGATTCATGAAACGAACAGGCTTAGTGTATGTTCAGAGCAGTAATGTTACTGCTTGAAATTATGAAATCGCTCGGGACCTACTCAGGCCTCCGCACGTCAATAAAGAAGCGAAATCTTTTGAACCATAAATTATATGTGTGCCTGACTACACACGAGCATTCTCTACAGTGTTCTCTCAATGAGCTCTGGTTTATACAATATTTTCTTCTCGGACTGTCTGGTTACTCCAGTATTGATGGGTGCTCAGCAGATGATGATGCTGAGCCTGTTTTTCAATTAAATATCCACAGAAAAGATGAAAAGCCAAAAGTCTACACTCAAACATGAAGTTTCATTCGTTCACGTGCAGAACATTCAAGCATGCAATTTCAACCAATAGGAGCGAAATTCCGCTTGCAACAAACAGCTGTCCGTTGAACATAGGTTAGTGCTTTTCATAATGAATAAATGCCGACTTTAGTTTTCACAGAATGAATTGCTTCGAACGGTGGCACCACAAAGCAGTTCTTAAGAAGAACGCCACGACACACGATAAGTGACGCAAGGCACGACAGGACACGACACGACACAAATGACACGACACACGTGGGGTGACCTGCTTGGAGGTCAGGAAAGCCACAATCTCCATAGCCAAGGACAAACGTAGTCAAAAAAAGGTAAGACACTGCTCTGTGAAAAAAGGGGGACATGGGAACGGAAATATTACTTAAGATCAAAACAGGAAGCAGTAAATTTGACTCGTCGTGACAGAAAAACTTGGCAAGAGCGAAAAGTGATATAGTTAATAAACGACAAGAAGCACTACGATGGCTGGCGTTTTTAGGACTAGTCTTCTGTATGAAACCGAACGACACAAGCCAAGTATGCTCAAATATATATCG
This sequence comes from Amblyomma americanum, assembly GCA_030143305.2. Classification (NCBI taxonomy): domain Eukaryota; kingdom Metazoa; phylum Arthropoda; class Arachnida; order Ixodida; family Ixodidae; genus Amblyomma; species Amblyomma americanum. The sequence continues at coordinate 31,714 of JARKHS020006323.1, read as the reverse complement.
AGTTTCATAATAGCAAAGACCTTTGCTGTAAACATTCATGGAAACTCGATTTCACTATTTTTCGCGTTAGGTAATCGCTCGCTGAATCTGAATCGCATATCTGTATGTGGATCCTCAAGTGGGCAATAGAGCAACAAAAATAAATAAATTGGTGCAAGTGGAGCGGGTAGACTAGGAGGGAAAATTGAAAATGCGGAAAAGAAGACGGGGTTTTCATGGTTGTTCATATTCACTGCAGCGCTTTGTGCAAAATACGTGAGCTCCGCGGCTTGACGAGCAGAGTTTTAGCGTTTTGTGCAAAAGTTTATTACTCTATCGTAGGGTTAGTTACCGAAAAAATCTATGCGTTGCAATAAAATTTGATTTGAAATGTCGGGTTCGGAGTTCTTCCGGCGGATATTGTGATGTTACGACATACGTTTGATTTGTACATTGCAGGATGTCAGCCTACTTTACGTGAAGCCAATGTTTCTACAGGTCGATTGGAGCATCTTTTGCTCACCAGCAGGAAAAGCGTAGGTGCGTATGTAAAATGATTTATTATCTGACGACAAAATGCAGTGCAAGGAAGGGGGGGAGAGGAAGCAGAAAAACGACGGGCTCTCGGGCCGGCTTAGATAGCCGGGCACTTTTGTGCTTCGGTGACCGCTCGGACTGGATCGACCCGGAGGGACCGGATTCCAAAAGAAGGCAATCATAGCAGTATGCGGCAGGAAGATAGGTGTGCGGCTGAGAGTAAGAAGCTTGTGTCAATAGGGTGGCCGCCCAGTCAAAACGTACTACAGGATTCTAGACAGAAAAAGTTTGTAGTCTGTAGTCTTGTCGTATTTTGGGCATGTCTTGTGTAGTCCGTCTTGTCTTTTGTAGTCTGTCTTGTCTTTTGAAGTCTGTAGTCTGTCTTGTCTTTTGTAGTCTGTCTTCTCTTTTGTAGTCTGTCTTGTCTTTTGTAGTCTGTCTTGTCTTGTGTAGTGCCTCGTACGCTGTGTTGCAGTCATTACTATGCATTTCTTGTGAACTTAATGGTCACCTATCAAGTAACACAGGCTTTGTGCATTCTGGAAGTCATGCACAAAAATGCGAAGCTTGTTAACGGTCGCCTCTCAATTAACAAAAGCTTCGTCCATTCCAGAGTAATTCATGCACAAAACCACATAGCTTAATTGAAATGAAAATGATAAATATATTTATTGTAATAAATTAAGCTTTTTTTAGCACTTGCTCATGCACGCTGCCCTGGCTGCATGCCGGCTCTTGGCTGCAGGCTCCCGGCTGCAGGCTCCTGGCTGCAGGCTCTTGTGGCCCAAAAGCGGTCTTGTCTTGGCTGAAAAAAGAAAAATAATGTAATACTGAATGTCAGCAGACACCCATTTTAGACAGTCAAGTAGACTTATCGCCGCAGTTATAATGAACGCTCATCTTTTTACAAACGAGGGCTTGCATCAACCAATTATGCGTTAGGTAAATGACACTGCATCAATATAAAAAAGGACTAACCATCATGGCCAAACCACACAGTTACAGCTAACAAGGTGCCGAAAACCTGCCCCCACATCCATAACCTTGCACTTCAGGCCAAAGCAGAAACCAGATGGTCTCCCATTAAAATCTAAAATTGAAAAGCTGCTCCTGGGGGCACCTTTCCCTCAGTGCATGCCATATAGTAATGGGTTACAACCCCATATCTATTCGATCCGATACGCTGTAATGCACTAGAGTGCATAGACATTGCTTCGTCCCAGCATAAACAAGGTTTCATCATTAGTATAGTCAGACATTGTGCGATACATCTCTAGGCACAGTGATGCAGAAAGTCCAAAATGACTGTTGTCAGGCTTAAAATGTTCTACATGCATGAAACATTTTTATAGAAAACTAACACCTTCTAGTGTTATAATTTGTAAGCTGTAGCAGACTGTAGCTAGTCTGTCAGTGATAGCAGCATGACATCTGGCCGCAGTCGTCACTGGAGATATTGGTACAATTTACGATTACGAGTGCAGCTCGAGGTTGGTAGTTAAAAAGTTAAGACTCGTCCTAGTTAGACCTAGACTCGTTCCTTCGGGAGCCTCACGTGAAATTCCGCAAGTAGGCTTTCCCGCATAGCGTAGTTGACCAAAACAAGATGGCGGTGGTCACGCTCGGAGAGTTAAGGTGACAGAACGAATGCCATGGGTGTGGGCATTAATTAGATAACACATTACAGAAAAATAAAAAATAAACAAGCTTTCGCATTGCAACCGTTAGAAGCGGCTCGTCCCCCATGTTGTTCGCAGCACGTGTGGTATGTGGGAAAGCCCACTTCCGGAATTGTGCACAAGGTCAAGTCTAGCGGCATCGGAATGCGATCGGTCGACGCGATAAACGACGGAGAAGAAAGAGAACAAGGCATTTTTATTGATTTCCTGGAACTTTAAACTCTATATTCAGATAATCTGCCCATATATTGCGCTTTTGCAACAATCAGATTTACGAAAGTCGGCGCGGTATACGATCGCTGCTGAGTATTCGGGAATTTTCGAAAATTCACGAATATCATTTCTCGAATACGAATATGAACCAAATATGAAACATATTCGATTCGTATTCGAAATTTAGAATATTCGCACATCCCTAGTTACAGCTAAACCTCAATATATAGAACCTCAATATAAGGAAGTTCACTGCACAACAAAGTTTAATTTTAGTTTTTAGTTTCCACTGAACTCCAGGTATTTTTTCCCTCGATTTAACGAAGCAGTTTCATGCCAGTTTTGATACAAAAGTTTCAAGAAAATTTGGGCAAATTTCATTACTTTGTAAAGTTAAAAAATGTAATTTTTGTAAAAACGTGAAGGTTGCTACTGCTACTATAAGCGTTGGCAGCAGCAGCAACCTACGAGTGCCACATAATGCGAACACTCTTGAGCTGTCGAGCGTCCAAAACAACGAACACTGCCACGGTGGCTTAGTGGTTAGGACGCTCGACTGCTGATACCAAGGACATTGCGGCTGCATTTCGGTGGAGCCAGTGCATGCCAGTTCATCAGACTTATACTGATGATAATGAAAACAAAAGCAAATTAGAGTGTATTTTCACACACCAGAAAACAGATATTGCACAGATATTTACCGCCGCAGGTCACAGCACTTCTGTGCTAAATACCGCACGACCTTCTTGTGCCGCTTTGAAAGCTCCTCGGCAGAGCACCCTTTCAGCATCAAATAGTACCGGAAGGAATCTGCAAAGCTTGGACAATGAGTAATGTCAGTGTGTTTATAAAAAAATCATAAAATAATTTGAAAACAAGCTTTTCCATTTTTTTGTTGCTGGTTCAGCCAGCGAATGGGTAAGATGACATAAAACACGGGCTCAGGTCATGTGAGGCATACAGAAACTGCACGAAAGGTTGCTGCTTTCTTCACTTTATTTCATGCCAACTCTTATGCAAGCCTACCCAAAGCTGAATTGACAAAAAAATTAACAAGCAAAGAGATCCGTAGTTTCAGTACACCTCGCATGACAACTTCTCTCCTTCATCATTAGCTACCTCTGAGCTGCTCAAGACAAAATGAGACAATTTTCGGACATGCTTGATTATTTGGACTTTTCCACGGCACCGCGATATGGCCCATAGAGCCAATGTTCAAGAGTGCTCTGAAATTTCAGACGCACCACAACTGATTGCTTGATTTTTCGGACCTCATTCGCACTCGCCGCCAATACTGAAGCTGCCATATAATGTGAACAGTGGAACCTCATTAATTCATAACTGCAAGCGAGATCGAAAACTTGATCAAACAAAACGAAATTCAAGCTTAAAGGGAGCCTCTTAACTTGCGATGCTGAAGTTCTACGCAAGTCGGCACATTGCACCCGCGTGGTTTTGAATTTATACTGTTCTTGAATGTCTTCCGCCACACGGACTTGAACAGTAGTCAGAGTTCACGGAAATCATCTGTACCGAGTCTTTCGTCTCGAATACGAGAGCAGGTAGCAGCAAAGCTGCGAGGGAGGCGTACGGCTTCACGGAGACGGCGAGTGCAGGAGGAAATGGTGGTGCATTTCAAAGCGAGGTCAGCGTACCCGCTGCAAAACACGCCGCAAACCTGACTTTTCTATCATAAAACCGTAAACAACTAGCGTTTCGATGACAGGCAAGACACCTCTCATTATATGCAAGCCACCGCTAAGAGCATATCGCTGGATACAATGCCGATTTTGGCTCCAGTCGCTAGGCCTAATTACGAGGCCAATGCCGACGGAGCACCTGCTTCGGCTGTTTCTCGATTGTTATTGTCTCGCCATCTTCGCATTCTCGTTCCAGGCCCATCGTATTGCGGGTGCAGCGCAGTTCCCACAGCAGCGTGCTTGCTTTCTCGTTTAAGCTTTGTCCCAACCGTGCATTTATCGGCGACATGCTGAGGGCACCACAGCCAGGCCGAGCATGTGAAAGCGGTCACCGCCGTCGTCTGTGCACGTCACGCGGAGAAATTTAGTCGTGAGGAGCTTTATAATGTGTGCAATACAACTGACCCCTTTCTCCGGCATATTGGTAATAAGTTCGTAATTTTTTAAGTAAAATGTGATTGTCCGAACTGCCTGATTTTTCAGACTTTTAGTGGTCCCTAGACAGTCCGAAAAATCGGTCGTCAACTGGCACCAGCAAATTCTATCCCACGACTCTGAAAAGGTGGCAGGAAGTGGCACAGGCACAGTTCACTAAAGATTAATGGGAGAGGGGGCTTCTGTCCTCTAGTAAGTGTAACACCCGATTCACAGGAGTGAATCATTATTCCAGAAGCTGGTTGCGTATCATGCGATTTGATGTTATTGCTCTGTATGAATCATGCCTGAACCATGGACAGCGCATGTTGAAAAACATACATTTCACTAAGTTTTAGCAGCAGTCTACTCCGCGTTTAAATATAGCAACTTTAGCACTTTTTCCTGGCACCGGGGTGCTTGTGTGTCAACTTTTCGCTGCATCTTTGTTGTTTTGTACTGGTGCTGCCATGTTCATTCCGGACACGTTCATCTAAAATGGGGCAGCTGACGATACTGATATTTCCTTGTACCTGTTGAACAACACACCCCCTTCAGTAACTGCTGTGACAGCAATGTAAACAGAATGCGTTCAGTCCCCGAGTCTATTTTTACAGCAGACAGAATCAGTCTGAAACAAAAGTCTTGCTACCATCATGAGCCAACGCAAAAGAAACTGCAGGGAACCATACGTCATGTCTTTACGACCTCTATTTTGACCTCTCAAACCACCTTCCTCGCAAGAAGGTTGGAAAGCAGCGGCTGCAACAGCTGCCGCCTGATCCCACAGCACACTGTGCACTTTTCAGCTGCCACTAGACGAGCAGAGCATCACTCAAGTGACTTTCATATGCAGTAAAAGCTCGTTAATTCGAACTTCATGGGACCGGGAAAAAAGTTTGAATTATCGGATGTTCGAATAACGAATGGCCTCGAAAAAACTGACAAGAACCATTTGCATTATGGTAGTAAACGTACCGTATTTACTTGTGTAACGAACCCACCCACCCCCAATTTCTGCCTAAGGATTTGAAAAAAAAAAGCGTCAGTCGTTAACACTTCCCTCTATTTCATACCTTCACGGTCCACAACGCATTTCTTGGCAGTGCGCCAAGATGCTGCGCAGCGATAACATCCCAGTGTGTTTACCTTTTGACATTAGCTCTAGCAAAGGGGAGAAGCGTACTTTGCAGAGTGCCAGCGCTTGTCCGGTTATGCAAGCCTCATTTTCAGTACATTCGCCTTAAGGGCGACCCATAGGAGCGTACTTGCGCTGCGGACTTTGAGCGGCACGGCGTTCCCCGCACCGCCGCCGTGCAGCACCACAAGTGGCGGAAAATGGCCGGCTGCCGCCAGGGTTTAGAAACTGCGTGATTTCATATGCTTAGTAAAATGATGAAAAGAACAGCTGTGCATTTACAATTAAACTATTATTTATTCAATGACGCTCAAGAGGACCAATTATTCTTCATGGCCCTTTTCTGAACCAAAATAATTAACCTGTTTGAACCTCCTGCGCTTCCTGACGTCAACCGACGCGTAGTGGCTAAGCCTAGCAGCCTTGAAAATCCAGAAGCATTCTGAAAATTTGGCGCGTTTCATCGCTAAAATTTTGTGCTGTGGACATCTTCAGACAAAGCGAAAGCTTCGTGCGACTTTTGTTTGCCGTGTACATGAGGCACAGTGTAGCGGCAACGACGAGTTCGTGGTGAAGTGAGAGGCCGCTTTGGGAGGCACAGCCATGTTGCAGAAGCAGGCGGAAGCCTGACGCGGTCGCGCCCTGATTGGTCTGCGCTGATAGCCGACGTTGGCCGCTTCCGGCCAGCGGCTGACCGCCAGGCGATGCTAAAAGCCGGCGTTATGATCGCGGCTGACCGCATGCTTCCATTGGCGACTGATGGGTGGAAAGATGGACGACACTCGCGAAAGAAAAAAAGCTTTTCGCACGTAATTCGTAGCACCCGTCCGAAGTCATAGCCTTTCATGGGCGTTGGCTGAGAGTGCGCCGACAGTATTTATCCATATTTCCGAATTAACAGCACTCGAATTAACGAGTATTTAGTGGCGAGTTTCGGAGGCTGTGCGGAAATGAGGGTAGGCAGCCGTCACTGCGGCCGTCGACCCCTACCCGTCGGTGCCGCCGGCCGCCGCGCCGGTGATTGCGCCATTTAGGCTTTGCCCACTCTTCCACGGTTTTATCTGGTTCCATCTTCTGTCCCTGTTTAAGACATGCGCAGCCTCTAACTATGCGGAGGTGCTATTTTTTTTTTGGCCACGTGCTGTGGGCCAAGCTGCCCAGACGCGGCAGCGCGTAGTTCGAATTATCCGTAGCGGAACCGACTCGCTTTCGAATTAACGGGCTTTTTTATACAGAGATCTCTATGGAGCTTGGCCGCACCAAGTAGTGTAGTTCGAATTATCCAAAAATTCAAATTATCGAGGTTCGAATTAACGAGCTTTCAATGTAAAGTCCTCTTTATAGTGTGAATTGGTTCTCATCAGTCTGACAACAATGACAGTAATGCAATTAATTATTTTCAAACTCACAGAATCTCAAATGGGCCACATTCTAAAAACATTCACCAGATTCACCAGTAAGAGTGACTAAATGCATGCAGCTATGCAACAAGAACGAGTGGTTTACCTGACACTGAAGCCACCTTTAGAGGGGAAAGCGGCGGATGTATCTTCGTCATCCCCTTAGAGATGGCGTTATTTGACAGCGTGCCTGTGAGGCTCCTTTGGGCGAGGATTTCGTTGCCCCACAGGCACACTGCCAACTGTTTGCAGAATGTGGAATCACTGCCCAATGCCAGCAGGCGATTCCATGCAGCCACGGGCACATAACTTCCATGCCCAACATGAACCTGAAGATGAACACAGAGCACAGATGGTTTTAATACTGTTTTAAATGCAGAACTCACCCGACATGAAATGCCAACATAAACATACTTGCTAGTGATCTGACTTCTGATTGAACATTCAAAGCCACTAAAAAATGTACATATTAAGGAACCAGTCTAAGATGCGTTTCCTGAGAAGCATTTTCACATTTTAATTTCCGCTCAAAGTAACCAAGACACATTGCAGAGTGGAGACAACAAATTTTTGGCTTGCATGTATTTTCTATCAAATGCTGCACACTAGTGGCTTCCAAAAGCATGATACATGCTGCAGTACTCATATGTGTATGGTAAAAAATGGTTTGGTTTGGTGTTATGGGGTTTGATGTCTGAAAGCAACTCAGGCTATAAGGAACATCGTAGTGGAGAGCTTCGGAAATTTCTACCACCTGGGGTTCTTGTATATTCCATAATTGCATCGGGACTGCAGAACAACCCGGACTAGCTTCATGGGCCCCAACAGTCAAGACCCACCGACTGTTACACTGCCTGCACTCATTACATGCGCTGTACCGGCACCTTTAAAATATTAACACACATAGCCAGTACTGCAATATTTAATATCAAGCTAGCAAGGGCGAAAACAGTTCTCAGGTCCAAGCGGGCACCGCACCTCGTGAATTGCAACCCTTTGGCAAAGAAGCCAGTCACAGCAAGAGGCGTAGAATTATGGCAAGTTAGTCAAGTTGGTATTTATTTGTGGTAAGCGAAGGTCTAAAAAATTAATATATAGCACAGCACCTGCTGTTTTACTTCTCTGCAGCTGTGTTCCATGCTGTTTACAATAAAATGAAAGACAGGAAAAGTTTGCTCCGGCATGCTTGGAAACTTATCTGCTTTACAGGCCTTGTGACTTGCCCAAAGCATGCTGTGAAGAACACTGGCAACTTAGTGGATGCACTAATATTTTGATTCAATTCAATTAAGATTGACACACTACGAAATTACAGGACTCAATCATGTCTGAAGTTGCCACTGTTGTACAAAACACTTACATGTGGCACAGTGTAACTTATGTGTTTCACCGTGGAAGATTACAGAAGTAGACACCAAATGACATTGAGTATCAAAAAACACATAGAAGCAAAACATTGCGTCTGTGCGTGGAATGCCATGAAATAATAAAAACAATAAACTCAAGAATAACATGTGGTAAAATCACACATAATGACAAAGGAAAAACGACTGCAAAGGGGTGACGCAACTATCACTTGCTGATAATAAACCGGGTCTATTTTTCTAGGAGAGCCAGAGAAGGCTCACTTACATGGGTGTCAAGGCCAAGTGTGTGCATGTGTGCTGCTTCTAAAATCTCCCGTTCAATTCTAGACTTTCCCCCTCCTACGATATTGTTTGATTAAGCTTGGGGTAACAACCATTGCATTCCATGCAATGTCTGGAGAGATTAGCACCAATTTCACTCTTCAGAGAGCAGAAATGCTGCCACAGTCTATCATTGATACATTGGCCAGTTTGGCCAATGTAAACTCTGCCACACTGCAGTGGAAACTGGTACACCACTTCAGTGGTGCAGGCGGCGCTGCACGGACCGTCCGCCACATGCTTGCAAAGTTGAGACAACTTGCAGGGGGCGGAGAACACAAGACGGATTCCCTGCTAAGACGCCACCTTCTTCAGGTTATGTGCCATTTTATGCACATAGGGCATAACCTCTAGCTGGCCTTTGTAAAGGGGCCGCTTGCTTCCGCCGGTGCGTCTTGTCCCGCAGCTTCTACATCAGCGATTCAGCCACTGCCTGGAGGAGGAGTGGTGGAAAGCTGTGGGACAAGATGCGCGGGCGGAAGCGAGCAGCCAGTGCAACTGCTCGTCACATGCTTTTGAGGATTTCTCGAAGCTTAAGTTCAGATTTCAAGATAGCACACAACACCATACACTCGTGTCGTCGTAGCCATATGTGTGCGAAACGCGATCAGCTGTTTGCTCTACAGCCTGCAGCCGCCCAATAACTTCACGTCGTTTCTTCTGCACCCAAGGAGCCAATATCTACCGTACATATGCAAGCAACGATACGCAGTAGCCCCCAAAGCAGCGTGCTTCCGTGATCCGTGGCCACCATCCCTTATGACTATGATGAACCTTCCTGTCTAGACTTTTCTAGCGGCCAGCATGCTGCCCGAGCATGGTAAACAGAAGAGGTCCAGAGTTCACGGCCATTATGAAGTCTCAAGAAATGCTTTTTTTCTCACCTCTGACTAACACAGTACGTAAACAAAAAACTAGCGAAATACCACGCACCTCTCCAGCTTCATTTGTGATCCCCACTGTGTTGTCCACTTGTGCTGTAGGCCCTACAGCTGCAAAATAAGAGGAAAAACAAGAAAGACAGGTGGATAAAGTAAAAAGCAGCTTACAGTAGTAGTGCGAGAACTATCTGCCATCTATTAATCTTAGGTAAAGAATGACCAATTCTGCACGTATGAACATTAACCCACACAGCTTTCGCATTCATAGCATGTAAGGAATTAAGTGCCCTGGGTAGTTCTTTTTTCAGTTTTTTTTTATTTTCATTGATTTTGAGTTTTTTCCCATTGATTTGAGGTAATAGATACTTAGCACCGTTTTTTTTACCCTTTCACCTCACACAATTTCAGACCCTTGCTTAAGTTTGAAATCTCATCTGTGCTTAGGAACATAGCTGGCAGTTTTACCTTTGAAGACTAGAGCTACACCAAAATCGGAACAAAGATAACGCCTTTCAGTGGAGTGGTGGAACTTTCAGCATCGCATGCATTCCATGAGTATATGCCAACGAGTCACAAGTGCTTTAAACAACAGATGCATGCTGCTGTCCATATCTTGGATTGTGAAATGGCTGACGCCTTCAGAATACACCACAAAAATCCCAAGAGACCATAGTTCTCCAAGCAGCAAGGCACTATTACTGAAAGCTATGGAGTAAATCATGTTTCCTGATGTAAATGTGCTCTAAGAAAAACCAGAAACATGGCTTCACAAATACAAGGGCACAGTATTGAGATAGCCGCATGTAATGCAGCAGACAGGTACTGCAATTGCAGAGGAGGCCAACCTACAAGGTGGAAAGTGAGGTTGTAGAGACCGCCCTAAGACAATTTTTTTCAGTAGTGAGCTTGACAACTGGCAGCGGACTGCCCAAGCTGGGTCAAATTACATTTGGCATAATAAAATAAACCTGGGTTTTCACTTGCAAGGCATTGATAATGAAGAACTCAGTATTCAGCGCAGTAAAACAAAAGTTAAATGCCGGGAACACCATTAAACAATTGCTATTCGCACAATGAAGAGCCCTCTTGCCAAGTTTCCTTCAGCTTGTGCAAGCAGAAACATACCTTTTGGCAGCCTTGCTTTGTCTGCGGGGTTCACGTCGGGAAATGGTGCAGGGTCCACTATTTACGAAATAAAAACGACCCTTTTCTGTCTTGCATCCAAAATTCCTGCCCAGAAAAATTATTGAAACCAACGTAACACACCATTCTCAACAACAGTGTTTCCCTTTTTATTGCCGCAAAATACCCTGAAATTAATTTATTTTATCCTTACTGCAGGCAAGAATCAGCCACAAAAAGCGACCATACGGCTGCTTGACAAGCTGGCTACCCCTTGACAGGAAATATTCAGTGCCTTACATGCGAATAATGGCACCACAAAAATGGTGTCACTATGAACACTAGCAAAGAATGTCTATCAACGTAGGCAGTACTTCTCATTATAAAGTACTATAACAATGGAAAGAAATGTGAACAACACGGCACATACGCGTTCCGCTGTTCGAATTTCTTTTGATCGCGCTTTTACCAAGGTGGTAAGAAAAAGATGTTAAAGTAATCCATGAATGCATAACAGACGACTCTCATGTCCACTGAAGTGAAAGTAAGATGAAAAAAAATGCAAACAGTGGAGCACCCAAGCTCCGCTGTTCGCATTTCTATTCATTGTGCTTTTACCCATGCTCCGCTCTGTTCGCATTTCTGTCCATAGCTCCTGCACATGCTATAATTGTAATCGCAATACCAGCTCCAGTTATAATTGACGCTTACTAATTATGAATGAGGGCAGTCCTGCCTTCAAAATGTGCATTAGCCCATTGTCACAGCGCCTCGGATAGAACAAACTGCAGCCATGCCTCAGGCAGACGAAACAAGGAGGCACTGCAATTCATCCTTTAGTTGAAGCACTTGCGCGTCTTAGCAGAAGCACGCGGACACCGAAAGACATCCCAGTCCCCTTCTTTTGAGGGGAGGTGCTCTCAAAACAAGGTGCTGCCTCAAGAAAAGCTACAAAAAAGACTGCACTGAAAGTGTAACAGCATGCCAAACATTTACAAAGTTACATAGTGTGTACCATTACGTGGAAAAAGTAACAGACGCCATGTCTAAGTTCTGGCCCTTGCCACTGTGCACGGGAACGCCACCTGACGAAACACTTCTGGTGTCGAGACCGGCGCAGAGGGCCTGTTTCGACACCAGAAGTGCTTTTTCAGGTGTCGCCCCTACGCACAAAGAGTATGGTGGAGCTGCCATAAAAAAACGTAAACCAATAAGCTCCTGCCTGTACCACTAAAGTATCACAGGCAAAGTGGCATGAGTCTAAACTTGGAGGGGGGGAGGGGGGGTCTGGTACTTTTGCCCCCAATGATCCATATGTCCTACACGGGCAAACCGCCCATAATAGAATCCTGGGTCTAGTGGGTGCATTAAGTGGGCATCAGAGCAAGTGAAACTACTGCACACAGTCAGTGATCTACAGCTGCCAGCAAACTGAAAATTTCAATATGGTATGCCTCACCGGCTGAAGCTGTCATGTGCCTTGCGCTGGATTCCCAACCAGCTCACCAGCTTTTGAGCTGTTACCATGTAAATTGCATGCTGACAGCAGAGAATTCGTGAAATGCTACATGTCATAGGTGCTATGGCAGCTTTGTCATTGCATCATTACAACTTCTTTGACAACTGGAGACTAAGGCTGGTCTACTGTAGAGTCACCAAATAAAACTGGGAGTACCGACACTGTAGCACGGCGTTAAGCAGGGGCGGCCATTTTGGTGTTTATCATTGTTGTCAGATTGCCACTTCTGTGACCTCGCCGCTAACTTTAGCCCAACCATTTCATAAACAATGCTGCTAGCCACCCGGACGCTGCGGCGGGAATCGTGCGGCTTGGAACCGTTCAAATGCAAAGGGTACAGTCGTTACCATCAGTTTATTCTTTCATCGTGGGGAGACACTCCTTGCAGTATGAACTTAAATATTCCAGGTTATTGTTGATTATTCTGGGCAAATTTTTCTAGACTCTGCACAATCGGCGTTGCGCTGTTCGTATGCTCTATTATATGTTGCGATCGCCTCCTCAGTAGAAGCTGTTGCTATAACACTTCATGCGTTGCCTTTTAAACTTGCTTTTATTTTGTAGGAGCTAATGTGTCAACACCGCGGGAGTATTGCTAATGGCTCAATGTAGGCAGCGGTCTAGTGCAATGCTACTACGGGTGTCTTCGCGGTTACTCCAAACCTTTACAGGAGCAATATACGAGCGCTCTGGCTGAGCAATTCACGGTGATTAAGGCAAGGGTAACCCCGCTGGAGGTAAAATAATGCTGGGCGCACTGGCGACTGCTTCAAACAGCGGCTTAATCTTGAAGCTAACGGCAGCGAGCCATCTGCACGTGTATTCGCAACTTGTAGCCGGTGTAACTGTAACACTGTAACAGTAATCACTATAATTCTGTGAAACTTTGGGGGCTGGTTACAGAGAATGGCATAATCGTTACAGAGAATGGCATAATCGAAATCATTGCGGCTCACGAGTTGCAGCCATGCGCGTAGTCGAGCACCGTCCTTTTTCCCCAACGGAAAGCGCATGAAGCGTTTTCTGTCATTTTGCGAGTTGAAACAGCCAACAACGCAGCAAAACGGCATCCTTGTATGCTCTTGTGCAGCTGAAATGCTGCGAAGCGCAGGATCTTGTGGTCAATGCGTCGGCCACTGACAGCACTTGCAGCGTCGCAGCACTAGGACTACCACAGTTGGCCGACTGAAAACGCATAAGCCACAAAATGGCCACCCTCATGAACCATCGCAGTGTAAACAAATATCACGTGATGCAAACGGACCAATGATCGTGGCAGGGGCACATAACAATAAGAGAAAAGAGTGCCGGTACTCTAACTTTTTATTTAGTCACTCTAGTCTACTGCATGCTGCTTGCATCTAAGAACTCCTTCCTCATTCAATAGTCGACTGCATGCAAAATTCAACTGCGCAAAAACCCTTGACAATTCAGTGACTACCGTTCTTGTCGAAATCAATGAAAAAGATAAGCATTTCTGCCACTGCATGCCACCAGTAAGCTCTATCCACTAGACATGGCATATTGTTCATAACAAGAAGCCTAATCGGCAGTGCTGTGGCAATTAGCTCCCCATATGTAGTCATATTCATAAAGTGAGCTGGAATGTATAGCAGCATTATGTCACGAGAACTTAACTCTTTTGGGGATAGGTGTTGGGCTTTGATTGATCCGATCATTACAGTGTCTCGAATGAAATAATGTGCAAGCCACTCTACATATAACAGCCCTGCTAACAGTCCAGGCTCCGAATTTTCGCGCTAGTAGAAAGGCAGCAGTTTAGGCTAATTTTGCATCAAGATGATAACACGGGAACATTTCAAGAATGTTAGAAGTTGATACCAGCCAGCTGCGGCAAGGCGACGAGGGCTTAGCCTGTGAAGCACTGCTGCCATGGGCACTCTGACTTTGAACCCAAGAAGCATGGCCGGGGACTGAAAACCAAATAAGCACATAAAATTTGACAAAACTTCCTATTCATACAGATACCAGAATAATACACTATCTCAAATTAAGCACACAGAGCAGCATTTACCATGTTCACTCAAAAGAAGAATACAATTAAAAAAATAGCTCAAAATTGGGAAGAGCATTCATTATGCACAAAAAAATTTCAAAAAAATTTGCAACAGCAAAAACAAAATATTTGGGCATTCTTCAGCTTCGTCGCCTTCAAGGGCATGATGTGGCAGTGTTTAATGGCTCCCATCAGACTCTTCTTGCAGATCCTCATTCGATGCATGATGTGGGAGTGTTTAATGGCTCCCATCAGACTCTTCTTGGAGATCCTCATTCGTGTACATGCACTTTGCTACTCTCGTGACCATTAATTCCTTAACTTGCTCCTCTATCTCACACACTCATAAGAATAGGATCGTAGCCTGTCACATTATTTGCAGATTACCCGTCCATACAGAGCCCCGCTTTAACCAAGCCGTATGAATGTGCATGCATGGCCAAGGGGCATGCTCGAGTTGGCAGCTGTCAACTCAGTTATATCATGTGGTCTCGCGACGACACACAACCTGCTGACCAATCAGTGCCCTGCCATGCCACTTGTCAACTACCATGCTCATGATGTTTTTATCAGCATCATTTATAGAACAGCCAGAGCCCATAGGACAAAGAAACTACAAAGAAACAAGACAAACATAGCCAAAGCAAAATGTCATGAATCTCAGGCAGTCTTCATGGCCCATCAGGAACCTAGATCCAGCATAACAAAAAAAAATAGTGACGAAACAAAACAGTGAAGGACGAGCAAGATTAAAAGCAGCAGCAGCAGCAGCAGCAGTAGCAGCAAGAGGTCCACGAGAAGGTGTAGCGGCGCTGGTATCGACAGCGGCGCTGATGAAGACGAAGCTCAGAGCGCGACCTGACTCACGCACTACAGAACGCTTTCAGCAACAGGCCTGGCCAGCAACGTCAACAGCCCGCTCCGCCGGCTCACCATCCGCAGCTACCGGGACCCCAAATAAATGTGGATCACCTACCACAAAGGCATGTGTATCAGATGGCAGCAGAAAGCCGGGTGAATGAGATTAGGAAGTTAGCAGGATAAATGGCCACAGCTGGCATTGGACAGGGTTAATAGAAATAACACTGGTGGCCTTTATCCTGAAGCAGCTTAGGCAGACGGTGCACCTTTGTGTAAAATGTTTCCATTACAGTTCACCTTGTTGTCTTTTACTAACAACTGCTTTTGCCTTGGTGTTCAATTTTGCTCTTGCCATTAACTTCAGTCTTTCTTCCTGCACTCTTCACCCTCTCTCGCACTCATTCTTTTCGACTGCTGTGGAATCAGACAATGGTTAGATCACAGCGACCATGTTTTAGGTGTACTCCAAGGATGACATTTTGCTTCGGCTATTTTTGTCGTTTTTTTTTACACAGTTGGTCACATGGGCACTGGCCAGTGTAAATGGCACTGTAATCTAGATTCAATAGCAAATGCTCAAACACCTGCTGACTCACTATGCCATTCTGCGTTGCAAAAGAGGTTTACGAACCTGCTGCTCTAGGTGGTCCTGGCTGCGCACGGTGAGAACTTGGCTGCCCATGGCCACATTCCAACACACAGGAATCTAAAGAGAAGTTACAAAGGGAAGCATCAAATTACTGAACAGACATGCCAGGTTCAGAACAATGAAGAGGTGATAACTTTTGAGTGCAGAAATTGTACAGAAATGCTCCGTTTTCTCATACCTACTAATTACAATGGTAGAATCTAGTGATAGTGCATAGCTGCCTTGATGCAACCAAAACACTGTGCATGTGGTTTTAACATGCAGTTCTTGTACTGCGTAAATCCTACTAACAGTGAGCACCTGCTGCAGGAAGGCAGCCCACTTTCACTGTTACCCAAGTATATAGCTTCGCAAAAGCTGTCACTTCATGACCAACGGTGAAAGCTTATGTGAGCTAGCAGAAAGAGGGCACCCTTTACAGCGTGGTGTAAAAAGCAATCTTGCTATAACAGGCAAGCATTTGGAGTCCAAATTATTCACATACCCATATTCAAAACTTTGGCACAGAGGGCCTTCTGAAGCTCCTTGTTAAGGCTCTAGAGCTCCTTCCCCCGTGCCTCCATGTCTGCAACCTTGGATTGAAGGCTTACAGCTTTGCTTGTGCCCTCAGTTCCTCAGCACTTCTTTTTGCCAGGGCCCTAGCCTGAAAGTTCAGCTTGGACTGAAAAATAAAGTGCTTAGTCAAATCCTTGGCCCTTTTCCAAACGAACTGGATGTAAACTCTTTGCCAGCCGTATGAATAGTGATCCATCAAAAGAATGATTTAGGCTTTATGGGGTTTAACATCCCAAAGCAACTCCTCTATCATTTCGTCTCCATTAAAATGCGATCGCAGCAGAGGCCGGGATCAATCCCGTGTCCTTCAGGTCAGCAGCCGAGCACTATAACCACTGGTCCGAAACCTTGTTCCAAGCATTCCAGCCCACGGAAAGCCAACTACCAGGTCAAGGGACAGCTTGTAACCCGAGAAAACTGGTACAAAAATGAGACTTCAACAAAAACTTGCCTGATAAGACATCACATTAAAAAGTGAATTGAAACCATAAAAACTAAAAGGATAAATAATTTCCCCTATTGTACAGGAGCCTTGTTCACAACAAAGTGATTAAAGCTGCATTGGATTTTAAAAAGAGGGTCAGGAAACATATGTACACTGGGGGTTGACCTTAGTGGCTACAATTTAGGGTGTCATTAGTCATTTGCATAATTACAGTTCTAGGAAATAACTTTTTTTTTTAGCTGGCAGTATGCGCATCCCCTCCCCCCATCAAAAGTCGTAGGCAGATGACACAGCTAGTGTTTGGCAAAACTGCTGAAACACACCGTTTTGTTTTCAACGCCATTAATGCTCTTTTTGGCGCATCACATTTCCACCTCGCTAATGCAAACACAGCCGGTTGAGCAGAAAACGATAGGGCAGACGGGCTCGTAGTGACATACATATGAAGGCTATGTCATCAGCGTCATTTTAGTTGCATACACGCATCAAGCCAAGACCAACAGGAGGCGAGAGGGCACAGTGAAGGTAGCTAGATATAGAGATTGGGCGGCCCATAGAGCAGGGGCCGAATAGCACAGGGTAACAACTCGGATTTCACTGTTCACTTTGCTCGAGCGTTCCTTCCTGTTGGTCTTGCCGTACTTTTCCTTTACTGATCTCGAAGCTAACAGAGCTCTACCTCATGTCTCCTATGTCGACTTCCCGAATCTCTGCTGACTCCCGCTATTCTCATTAGTCAACACTTTATGTTACGAAGCTGCTTTTGCAGGCAATTTATAGGTTCACCAACGGGTCCCCCTATTTCTGACTGTCGCAAACCTTGGTAGACACAGTAAATCCTTCCCCTCAGCTTCCAGCATGCGAGAGAAAAAAATTCCTCGTGCACTGTCAACAAGAAGAAATTCCTCCAAGCAAGAAATCTACTGAGCAAAGTGGAGTTTTGGGCCAGTTGGCAAGTCGTGATTTGCAGGTGGGCTTAGCGTGAGACAAACGAGGACAAGAGAGGGACAAAGGATGACCGCTAACTTGCAACTAAAAGAAAGAGAAGCAGAATTACGAGCTCAAGGAACTGAATGTGCATGCCCAGCTATCCACTCATTAAGACGGGGGGCTGGATAAAGGCAAACAGAACCAAGATAATCTGGGACTGAATGGCGACAAAAATGGCACAGAAAGAATCTGGAAGCACCTCTTCCACCTTCAAGCAGCAATACCCAAAAATTACTCAACATTTAGAAACAGATTCATTTCGCAACATGACAATAGACGCGTCACTTAGGTACTTATCACTTCCTAGCTCATGAATAAATGACGCCTCAAAAAGCTCCCCTGCTAGTTGTCCTTTAGAACGGCCAAGAACTTTTCTTTTTCCAAACAGTGGATGACATTTGCAGCTCAAATAATGCTTAGGCAGGTTGTTAGATTGAGACGATTTAAAAGAAGTAGCATGTTCCCTTAGGCGTTCACTGAGGCAGCGACCAGTCTGCCCTATTTAGACACGGCCACAGCTCAGAGGGACCTCGTAAACAACATCAACTTTGCACGCAACTAACTTGCAAGCCTGATGCTGCAAGCCAGTCTGTGATGACTTTGGCTCGCCAGTGCACAAAGACTTGACAGTTTTCGAGGTGCCTTGAAAACAACGTCCACACAAAACTTGCTTGCTATCCTCAGTGGATAGCTGGGCGTGCATTAAGATCCTCGAGCTAGTAATTCTACTTCCGTTTCTTTCAGTAGCAAGTTAGCGCTCGTCCTTTGTCCCTGCATTGTCTCGCACTAAGCCCACCTGCAAATCAATCAATCTACTGGAACGACGTTTTTATTGCTGCCGTGTGACCGACAACACGTGAAAGCCGTGCAGCGGGCAAAACGTGGAACCCGTGCGTGAATCTCCTAGGCTGATCACTAATCCGAAGAAAGCAATAATATCAAGAACATGGACACAGTACACATGTTGGTAAGTTCCTGGTTCAAAGACAATTGCGGTTAATGTGAACTAAGCGCATAATGTTCAGCAAGCACAGGAAAGCCAGTTGGACGCACCTTCTTCCGCAGCGGGCCATCCTTCGAGGAACACTTGCGCGAGGCCATATGCTTGTTTAGGCGCCACGTTCTCATTTCTTCTTCAGTCTCTGCAATTTTTACCGCATTATTATAAGTGAACGCCAAAATCGTGTTCGGCAATGCCGGAGAGGATCCTAACTTTTACCTGTCATATGGCCAATGGTGGCCTTGTAAAATCCGCCCCGGGTGGTGGTGTTGCCCGCCCAAAACACATCATAAGGCTCCCCCTCTCAAAGTCGTCGATATCATGCGGTGCAAAATTTCGAACGTCGGCGTCCGATACGACGTAGCGTTTGTCTTCGCCTTCGTACTGGACAAGCACGAACATTTTCTTGCCCCAACAGAGTCAGCAACGCGAGCACATAAGAGCACACCAGGGCTCACCTTCACACTACGCTAGGGCTAAACATCTGCCGCGAATTCTCCGAAACGGTATGGCTACGCCTAGTCGTGGCCGGAAACCAAATAACTTCGTATATGTCGGAAACGAAACCGCACCACTTTTCCTTGTAAACAAGCATTTATCTTTCATGTTGATTTCCGTTTAATTTGTTTTTTTTATTACAAATGTCCGCGACAAGCGGCATGTGAAAATAAAATATAGCCTAGTACTCATGTGCATATACACGTCAATATGTAGTGAAAAAAAAATAAGGGGTGGAGAACAGATACTTCATACCGAGTACTGGTAGGACCAAAAAGCCCGAGAGTGGCTCTTAAGGAAAGAGAAGTATTAAACGCGAACTTGCAATTGAACTACAAAGTGCGCAGAAGATATATTGAGATGCCCTGTATATTCGACTCTATATTAGGCCGATAGTTTTTTTTTAATCACAAGATATAGAACTCTTAGGTCGGCTTAGATTCCACGTGACCAATGAAACGCATGAGCAAACTCCGACAGGCCGCTTTAAACACGCATACCCGAAAATCCTGGTTGAGCACTCGTTTCAAAAGAGCAGCACTACAAACCTCTTGATTGACTGCACAGAAGATTGGAACTGTAAAAATAGGAGAGTGATACGGAGGAGGCCAGTGATGGCAAGGACAAGTGAGCGGGAGTAGGTTCACATGAAAGAAATGCCGTTTGCGTGCTGTCCCCGCTGAACGTTCCGATCTATTCGACCTTTAACTTTCAAGCGTCGATCGTCTCAAAGTCTTGGTCGCGGCCTAGATTCGAGTAAATATACTATATAATTATCTCGATCAGGCAAATGGTACTGCACATATGCGCAAGATTTTTTGCATGCTGTAAAGGGCAGAAAAAAGTTGATGCCCCGCATAATGTTCAGACATATATATTAATGGTGTCAATCGCAACAAAAAGAAGAAAACAGAATTAGGACACCAGCTGATCGACGGGATGCAGTCTAGTAAATTCTCTCCAATAGCTAGAGTGTACGCGTATGTACACTAGCTAGGTAATAGTTGGTTATTCATAACACATGTGCTGTGGCATAAGAATGGGTGACACAAATAAGTTGACGCTGCGTCTTCCGTGTTTCTTTTTGTGTGTTATACGTAATTGCATCGTTATGCAGTTACTACATTAATTTTTTGCTCAATTTGTAGCACTTACTATCGCGATCGAAAGAAACACGAACAACGCGGCGCCTACGCGCTCCGCTGTTCATATTTCTTTTGATCGCGCTTTTACATGACGTTCATCCTAGAATGCATCACGGACGACTCTATAGCGTCTTTTTTGCTACCACCGAAGTAAAATCGTGATGAAAAGAAATGCGAACAGCTGAGCGCGTACGCTCCGTGTTGTTCGCCTTCCTTTCGATAACGATAGTACGCGTATGTATACTCAGGTGTGCGACAGCGCAAATTACATCCGAAATGCGAATTGCATGCAACGCTCATTAAACCGCAATGTCTGCTTTCGATGTGCAGTCCAGCGTATTAACTGTGAGCACATATATTCACCGCCTTGCAGCTCGCAATGAATGTCGGTTCGACGTTCACACACTTTTCCCCAACTCAGGAACTTAATTCGGCCACCCCCCTTTTGTCAAGAAACGAGAAAGTACAGCTAGGGCGGCACACGCAGAGCCCCCAGATCTGCTGTGACGAGTTCAAATTCAAGAGATATATGGGATACGTACATGGATATAACTAGCCACACAACATAGCACGCGGTTTTGAGCTCTGAACTTTGGACCTACGGCGCACGTTCCTCCGGTTGTGATTATACCGCCTTAAAGGTGTATTGGTGAGTGCTATCAAAATACGGAAAGAGACGAACACACAGGTAGATTCCATATTTCTCCGTATTTGATAGCGCTCACCAATACCTTCAAGGATGCATTTCCAACTAGCCCCAGTAGTAGCCCTTTTGATTATACCGGCCTCCCAAATGGGAAATAAGGTTGCGCATTGAAGGACCCCAGTTGGGGTTCCTCTTTCGAGTGACGGTCGGCGAACAGGCTGTGCAAAGAGCGAACAAAAAGCCACCAGTTTAGACGGTTGTTACGATATATCATATGAGCCCCAGGCCAACTATTTTTTTTGACAGGGAAAAAAAAAGAAATTGGTTTTTGAGGAAAGAAATGACCTCACATCTCAGTGCACGGATACCCGAACAGCGCCGTAAGAGAAAGAATGAAGGAGGAATTGAAGGAAGAAAGGAAGAGGGAAGTGTTGCAGTGGAGAGCTCAGGAATAATTTCGACACTGGGGATTTTTAATGTGCACTTCCATCGCATAGCATACGGGCGCTTTTTTCGCTTCGCATCCATCGAAACGCATGCAGCCGCCGCGGCTGGGTTCGAACCTGGGCAGCCTTTAGTAAGCCCCGCCACGGTACGTGGCTTAATGGTTCAAATCAAACGACACCTGAGGTGTCGGTTCACTGCGCTCGATACTGAGAGGAGGACTGAGCACTCGTGTTCGATTCCAGCCACAGTGGACTAGAGCTCATTTAGAAGGTTCAACACAGAGCCAACGAGTGAGCCCTCCACAATCCAACCCAATCCAATCCATTTATATTTAGGTTTGGTCGTGTTCACTTTTCTTCCTGGCGCGCAGTCGCATCCAACCAACGTGAGGCCGGCAGCACCGCCAACACTTTTGCCCCTCGTACGTACAGCGATGAGTACTCCTCGTCGCAAGCGGTACTGTCAGTACTTGGAGCCCGGGCAGCCGTGGGATGTGCCGAGGCAGACGGCGTACCACGATGAGCTGAAGAGAGCTCGACGCGCTCACGCTAGCAACGTGGATAGTGTGACACAAGGCGACGAGTCCGACCATGCGCACGGAAGCCGATGTTCAGACAGTTCCAGCCACTCAGGAGACGATACTAGCTGTGTTGATGGCAATGAAGCGCCTGACGATTTTTTTTATTGCCACGAACAGGCAATCGGCGATGTTGATCACCCTGTCGGATCAAAACCAGTGGAAATGTGCAACAACGGCCACCCTGCGAACGAAGACGAGATGGCGTCGGTCAGCGATGTAGGCGGGAGTGCGTAAGACAGCCGTCCAAACTCGGGCGAGTCGACATCGTTCACTGACGTCGGCGAGCGTAGCGAAGGCGGCACTCCCAACACAGATGAATGGGCATCTTTCAGCGAGGCGGGCGAGAGTGGCGAGGGGGCCCCCCGAACGAAGAAGAGCCAGCGTCATTCAGAGAACGTGATGAAAACTTCAGACGTTATTTCGAAGAATGTGCAAAAGAAACCCTGCCCAATCAGGCCATAAAGAAAGCACAGACCATCCTTCTAATTTTGACGTACGTTGTGCACGCAGGCCTCTCTTGGACCCAAGTAGAGGAGCTGTCGACGCTCATTAACACGCTTTGTGGCAGTGACGTGTTGCCTGACACCACACACATGCTTAGGAAGATGTGGGAGACTGAAATGGATTCCCTTCAGGTCCACTTCTTTTGCCAGGTTTGCTTTGGCTACTTTGGAAGCAAAGGGAGGAAGGAAACAACACACACATTCACATGCATGCATTACAACACCACGCAGACGGTGCGGCGGCTGATAGCAAGAGGCGATTTCTTTCTAATTTTCAACCTGAAGGAGCAAATCTACGACATCGTTTCACAGTACTCTGGGTTACTGTTTCGCAGACGGTGCGGCGGCTGATAGCAAGAAGCGATTTCTTTCTAATTTTCAACCTGAAGGAGCAAATCTACGACATCGTTTCACAGTACTCTGGGTTACTGTTTCGCAGACGGTGCGGCGGCTGATAGCAAGAGGCGATTTCTTTCTAATTTTCAACCTGAAGGAGCAAATCTACGACATCGTTTCACAGTACTCTGGGTTACTGTTTCGCAGACGGTGCGGCGGCTGATAGCAAGAGGCGATTTCTTTCTAATTTTCAACCTGAAGGAGCAAATCTACGACATCGTTTCACAGTACTCTGGGTTACTGTTTCGCAGACGGTGCGGCGGCTGATAGCAAGAGGCGATTTCTTTCTAATTTTCAACCTGAAGGAGCAAATCTACGACATCGTTTCACAGTACTCTGGGGTACTGTTTCGCAGACGGTGCGGCGGCTGATAGCAAGAGGCGATTTCTTTCTAATTTTCAACCTGAAGGAGCAAATCTACGACATCGTTTCACAGTACTCTGGGTTACTGTTTCGCAGACGGTGCGGCGGCTGATAGCAAGAGGCGATTTCTTTCTAATTTTCAACCTGAAGGAGCAAATCTACGACATCGTTTCACAGTACTCTGGGTTACTGTTTCGCAGACGGTGCGGCGGCTGATAGCAAGAGGCGATTTCTTTCTAATTTTCAACCTGAAGGAGCAAATCTACGACATCGTTTCACAGTACTCTGGGTTACTGTTTCACCGCTTGAAGCAAATGGCCTCGACTGTACCTTCCATGTATGCAGATATCACAGATGGGCGGCTCTATCGAAGCACAAGAAGCCATCTGAAGGCAAAATGGAGTGACCTGACAGTCACTATGAACACAGATGGATCACCTGTTTTTAAATCCAGTAAGGCTAGTGTATGGCCTGTTCAACTACTCATAAATGAGCTGCCTTTCAACATTCGGTTCCGTAATGTAATTGTGGGGGCACTGTGGTTTGCGAAGACCCATCCTCCTCAACATCTATTTATGAAGGCGTTTTTCAGGGCGTTTAATGACATTGACACCATAGTGTGCAAGCATGCTTCTGAAACTGTGCTGTCTAGACTGACTGTGGCATGCTGCTGTGTCGACTCGCCAGCCAGGGCATCTTTGCTTAACATGAAGCAGTTCAATGGATATTTCGGGTGCTCCTGGTGCCTGCAGAAGGGAACTCCTGTCGATGGTAAGCCATTTATTTTGGGGAATCGGGCTTGTATACATATTAGCTTGCATTGTGGTCTACCAAATGCTTTTAAACTAAGGGTCCTTTGAATTGCATGCTGAGCGTCAAAGCTTGCTTAACCTGTACATCAGTATTTTGTTATATTTTAAAACCTAGTAATTTTATTGTTTTAGCACTGTTTGTTCATGGCACAGGTACGTGTAATTTGTGCGAGGCAGCCACCTGCATTAGTGGCATTGGCAACATAATCATTTGTATGCACAGTGCCTGACATCGTGGCATCTGCTCTTGTACACTTCTCTTCACACTTACTAGTAGCATTATGAGGCTCAGAAACAAAGTCCATGTCATGAGAAGTAACATGTATTGAAAATGCTTAATAATGCAAGTTGACTTCATCCTGTCATTGCTCCTTGAATATTAAGTTTTCATTATTGTAGGGTGTGCAATTTACTGGTTGTGTATAGTCTGACATTGAAGATCTAGATACAACATCCTTTGACATAAGGCAGGACACAAGATACTTACCATGATTGCAGTCTGGCACTGCTAGCATTGTTTTCATGTTTAAGGCATCTCAAAAAGCTTCATGTAGTACACATGGTCCTGACGCATGGCATTGAAGCCTCATAAACGAGCTGGTGACAAATTTAGTGCTGTGATATAGCAGTGCACATATTTAAAGGGGCTTTAATAAAGTTGCGGTATGCCTGGGATGTTAAAACACGCTGCTTCACGAATATTGTCCAGCAAGAATATTTTTATTGCGCTCTGTAGAAGCCGAGTTATCTGTAGTTGAAATCTAAAATTTCAGCGTCTTCGCACCTTTTCCTCTCCTCTCATCACTTTTTGTATGCTGGAAGGTCGACGCTCCTCCGCCGACCCCAATTCTGGGAGCGGAGCTTCCTGACCTGCCGGAGCTGCACGGCTTAGTGGCTGTGGTCACGATAGCGGCCTGACGTCTCAAAGAATGTAACCAATAGTCAGCTCTCAACTTTCATATGCAGGTGCAGGCAATGGAGGAAGATGCGAACATGAAAAAGTCGGCGGGAAGGTCTCGTCAATTTTATGCTGCGTGTAGAAGTGTATTTTTGGGTCAGGTTTTCGTGAAAACACAGTGCACTGATTGAGCGAGTTGATGCACTCTCCTCGGAAGGTGTTTCAGAGCCCTTTCAATAAAGTGGCTGTAGTGCACTGCATGCCAGAGAATTTTGTTATTCCATTGATTGTGAGTCAATGTTGTAGCACAGGCAATCGTGTATTCATATTTACTGAGGTTGTATTTCACTTTAGCAGCTGCTATGATTTTATTGATAATGATAGCCTGGTTGTCTATACTCACAATGAACGCACAGCAGAGAATGTACACAGGCATAATGGAAGGAAAGCAGACAACTGCGTTCGCTCTTTTGCAGTCATCTGTTCTGTTTTTGCACCATGATGCTGTAGTTTTGTAAGTGCTTAATTCCTGTGCCTGTCTCTTGCAGGCACGATTCGGTATATCCAAGGAGCTGAGCCAGCAGCGCCACGCACGCACACTAACATGCGTCAAGACATGCAGTCTGCCCACAGACAGCGCCAGACCGTGCGTGGGGTGAAAGGACTTTCTCCACTTGTGAGCCTCCAAGGCTTCAATCTTGTGTGGGGTCTGCCACCCGATTATATGCACTGTGTTCTTGAGGGGGTAACGCAACAAGTAACCGAGATATGGCTGACTGCTGTTGGAAAGCCTTTTTATATTGGCAGGCATGTTCATGAACTCGAGCATCGCATTCAGCAACTGAAGCCTCCGATTAAGTTCTGCCGATTGCCTAGACCAATTTCAGAGCGTAAAAATTGGAAGGCCACTGAGTGGATGTTCTGGTTACTGTATTATGCTCTCCCTTGCTTAAGGGATCTGATCCCTGAAAGGCACCTAAATCATTTTAAATTGTTGTGTCAAGGCATTTTTCTGCTGATTCAGACCTCCGTGAGTAGTGTTCACCTCACTGAAGCAGAGCAACTGCTGTCATCATTTGTGAACAGGTTTTCCTTTCTGTATGGAAAAAGCAATGCCTCATTTAATGTGCATCAATTGCTGCATCTTGCTAAAAGTGTAGAAATGTTTGGGCCTCTGTGGGGAACCTCCACATTTCCATTTGAAAATGGAAATGGGCAACTGGTAAGACATGTTACAGCCGCAAAAGGTGTGCCATTGCAGGTGGCGGAGCGTTGCATGATGAAAATGTGGCTCAAAAATGCAAATAGGTATGTGGGCCTGTCATCAACTCTCTTGCAGAGAAAAAACAAAGTGTTAATGGTTCGTGACATGCAAACAACTGGTACACATGTGCTAGGAGCACCACTGCGATCGATGCACCTGGAGGACGCCGTCACCGGAATGTTTATTACTCAGTATGGAGAAGTGCCTGTCATGTCACATTATGCTCGAGTAGAGATAACTGGCATCACCATTCAGAGTACTCAATACAATAGGCCTGAAAAGACTTGTTCTTACTGTGTGAGGATGACTAATGGCATTTACTGCCTTGTGATAGACATCAGCTCTTTCAACATAAATGGCCGAAAGGTTGCACTCGTGTGCCAAGAGTTGGTAATCTGCCAGCCAGTCTTCCGAAATGTCACGTACATGCACCCCTGTAAGCGTGCTCCTGCGAGTCGAAATCTCTGTCTGTGCTCATCTGATGATGTTGCTGCCCAGTGTGTGTTGCTTGAAATGGAGAATGTTTCTTATGTTTGCGATATTGCAAACAATTACAACATAGATTGAGTGAAAGAAGGATTTCAGTACCTTGGTACTGCCAACTTTAAATGGAGAATAGAGGCCTAAAAAATTATATTACTGGAGTCACATTTTTGAAGCCTTAAAAGAACATATATTTTGAATGATAATTACAAATATGCTGTTTAAATAGCAACAACTTTAAAAACTTTAGAGCTCAATTTGTATTATGCAGTATTAATTTTATTCTTGCTGCATTCCATGTTGTCAGGGGAAGCCAGTGCCATGCATTTTAGCAAAATCCTTGCAGCAAAATTTCCTCAAAGCTTGTGACAAAAAGTTTACATAACATATGCGTTCACTAGGACTTTGTTTACATGAGGTTAAATGGCATATTTGAAATCTGCACACATAAATACATGCTATGCGAAGGTTTAATAATTGTGACATATTTTTTCATAGACCTTTTTCTCTATTTAAATAGGTTTTGTGGTTTGGTTCTGTGCTGTTTAATGTCCCTAAGCGACTTAGGCTAGAAAGGATGCCATAGTGGAGGGCTCTGGAAATTTCAACCATTTAGGGTTTTTTGACGTGCACAGAGATTGCACAGTACACTGGCCTGAAGCATTTTTCCTCCATCGAAATGCAACTGCTGTGGCTCGGATCAAATCCATGTCTTTAGCGTCAGCAGCCGAGGGTCATAACCACTGAGCCATCGGGGCAGCCAATTTAAATAAGCGAATAGGGGTGCTTTTGTTTAAGAAAATGTGCTCGGCTGGAGCTGCTTGTCATGATGACGATGATGTTTTCCTATAGCGCAAGGGCGTCTTGGCCAAAGAGTGCCATAGCGTAAGGTGGCGTCGAAGATTCATTTTCCGAGCATTTCGCCCCTGAAGAGCAGATCACCAGACCAGGTGTAGACCCATTGCTTTTCCATTAGCAGTCAGCTTATACCAATGTGTACTCATTGCCAGTAGGGATTGAGCTGCACACCTAGCTCTTGCATATAAGGCAGATGTTTAAACCACTTTTCCACTGCTGTGGTATAGGTGCCTGGCATCTTATGCCGGTCCGTACTGAATGCCATAGGGGATCGAACCATGCACCCGTCACATTCAAGATGGATACTGAAACCATTTGGCTACTGCTCTGGCCTTGGTACCCAGCATAGTTTGCCAAATATTTTGCATACTATGCCTGATATGATCCAATGCAAGATATTGCACCTGCCAAAGTAGTGTTTCTGTGTCATGCTGTTGCTCAGTGCAAGCCGGTCACACAGACATGACATTGATTCAGCACACAGCTGTACAGTCAGTCCTTGCTGGTGCTTGATAAGCGAGGGTCATTAATAGGTAATTGCCAGGCATAGAAGTAACCCCACCTAAAGTGATATGTAACAGAGTCAGAACCTACTTTTAGTGCTACTCTTAACCACAAAAGAACCACTAAAGTTATGGCTGTGCTGCTCTTGGTGACGCAGAACTCATAATTGCCTCTCTATGCTTTTCATATTCTGCTTCATCTTTGTCTTTGTCATTCATGCAAAGAGATATGGTGGCACTGGTCAAGGATAACTTCGAACCAGGTAGTGCAGTTTCTACAAGCCAGCTGTTTTTAGTGTGTATGCATTGCTCTTTTGCTCAGAGGTCTCATTTACATGAAGTACCATATTGCAAGGATCCATCTGATTCCTCCCTTTGTGGCCGTGTCTCCTGCCTGTTGGCCCCCTGGCCTTTCTGCAGACTCCTTAGAAACCAATGCTGGCTCCAACAAGTTCTTAGCAAGGACATGCTGTCATCAATTTTTCCTCTTTGTTACCTGAAAATGTGTTTAGTTTACCTCAAGTGTAAGTTACCACACATGTAACCAGCATTTTGTATTATTCCTGTGCAATCAGTTTGTGTTTCTGAAATATGTTTACTTCTTTGGCAGTGCATACATATTGTCATATGCATATGGCATTTTGCCGCATGCATAATTTGTAGATTACAGTTGTGGTTTTGAAGTGATTATACGGCGAAAGTTGTGATGTAATGTTCTACACTTCGACTACCCCAGTACAGGAATGCATGAGTGCTGCTCTGTAAGTATTTTTTGCCATGTGTAATCACCAAGCATTGTTAGTAAGTTCACCACTGTTTCCTTGTTTTTCTGTGACTATTTTTTGCCATCACTTAGGACAACAATTGAATTTGATAGGTGAAGTATAACTATAACAAACACAGTTTTTGTTTTCCACGTGTGCATTGTGCAAATATCTAGTCAGTGCAGCTGGTGCCTATGGTGGTTGGTTGAAGTAGGTTGTTGACTGTATAATGCTGAGAACTTCACCCATGAGCAGTAGTTGTAAGAACAGCATTTTGTTTGGTGTTCATATTGAATTTTCTGCAGATGACGAGGGTTATGTTCACTGTGACCTTGAGTAAGGTTTGGATTTTCTGTGTTATAAGGCCCTGACAATAAATAATTAATGTGCCTACTTACTGTCCCAACAATACTGATCTGTGTGCTAGAATGCACAACTGCAAGGTGGCCTGCAGCAAGCAGTCATGCCTGGCTATGCAACTCACATGGGGAAGACTGGCAACTTTTCCTGGAGATATAATAGTCATGCAGCTCCAACAACAGTATCTCAGTGCTGCTTAGTGCAGAGCTTTGCGTGCCAAAATATAAGCACTATTTGGAGGGCACTGATTTTGCATTGTGTGGACCAGTTACCAATTCGATGCTGTAGAGAGCATCAGTGGCAGAAAGGCATGACAATGACAGTCCCACTGCTCATAAATGAGATGCATTTTCAAGGAACATCGTCAAGCTCTTCAAGGGTGCCAGTTATTTGGCAGCCATAAGGAATGGGCTAAGGAATATAAAATTGGCACCTACAGGCCCATTGCGTACTTAAACCTAGCCATTGAATGCAGCACTTTGCGAATCCTCTGTAAAACATAGATCATATGGTGGATCGCTTCACCGAATTATTACAATGAATCACTTAGTCCTGATGGTAACATGTATGTTGCGTATATGCCTGCTGCAGGACGAAGGCCTCTCCCATATATCTCTCCACTTAACCTCATCCTGTGCCAGCCACAGCTATCTTTCTGCGCACAATTCTTAATATAACCCACCCACCGAACTTTCTGCCAAATACACTTGCCTTCTCTTATAACCGAATCCGTTACCCTTAATGACCATGTCATCTTGCCTTCGCATCACATGCCTCAAGCCTATTTCCTCTAGATTTCCACTAGGCTGTCAATTATCCACATTTGTTCTCTGATTCACTCTGTTGTCTTCCTGTCCTTTATCAGTATACACATATTATTTTTCTTTCCATGCAGCTCTCTGTATTGTTCTCAAGTTAAGTTGGTTGGACCCTTTTGATTAGCCTCCATGTTTCTGCCCCACAGGTGAGCACCGGTAGGAATGTACAGCTAGCTATAAAATATTTCTCGTGAGATTGTTATAAAGCTAAATTTATCTGAGTATATACCTGTCAAACATGCCCCATTCTCATTTTTTAAATTCACACTCATATATGGTCCAGATTTGCAGTTATACCAGCCCAAAATGGACTTATTCCCTTACCACTTCCAGTGTCTCACAACCAATTCTAAACTGCTGTTCCTTCAAAAACTGAGTTAGCAGCATGTTAATTTTTAGACCCATTTACATATATGAATTTTTTAGACAATTTATTTCTGTAGTACAAAACTTTTTGAAACGTCATCATTGATGAATTTGAGCTCTGAATCCGCAGTGACAGTATTGTGACAAATCTGCAGCAAAGCAGTACAGTCCCTCGACAGGAATCTGTCGCGCCTCGACAGAACCCGCGGCAGACACCTCTGTCGCGCTAAAAGAGGCGTGCTACAAATCTGTCGCGCCACTGAACCCACAACAGGCGGCGCTGTTGCCTGTCGTGGGCGCGACAAAAGCGCCTGTCGTGGGCTCTGTCGCGCGACAAAGTCGTGCCGCGCGACAGAACCCACGACAGGCACTTCTGTCGCGCGGGTGAACCCACGACAGGTAGCTCTGTCGAGGCGCGCAGCTCTGTCGTGCGGCACGACTCTCTCTGTCGCACGACAGTACCTGCGACAGATGTCTGTCGCGCGACAAAGCCTGCGACAGATACCTTCGTCGCACGACACGCGGCAGCAGAAATGTCTGTCTTGCGACAAACCCTACTGCAGAGGTTTTTGTCGCGCTACAGAAGCCACGACACGACCCTTTGTCGCGCGACACATAGCACGACAAGAAAGCTTGTCTTGCGACGCAAAATTTTGTCGCGCGACAGATGCGCGACAGGAATTTCTGTCGTGTGTTTTGATCGGGCGCAGTTTCCCAGGACAATGTTATTTGGAGAGATATTGGAGAGGCCTTTCTTCTGCTGTGGGCGTAGCTAGGCTGTTAATGATATTATATAGTGATAACCCCTCGGGCCGAGGCCACTCTCCAAAGCTGTAGCTACGGCTGAGAGCTGCGAAGAGCAGCCTCCTATCGCTCTTGGGCTTCTAACCTTTGTCGAGGGGGTTTAGATTGGTTCTAGCAATTCAGAAGAGTGATTGAAGTCGGCTCTTGCGCTCGGACACAACTGGCAATGACCAGAGGTTTCACCGTGGGTTAGCATGAAAAGAATAAAAGTGGTCGTGGAAATGGCCGTTTGAAGCCTTGGCTACAAAATCTGCTGGCTTTCGGAACATGTTTATGCATTGGATGATACATTAGGCGGTACCTTCTATGAAAAGAGGTCAGATCGAGGAGTTGAGCAGTCACCCATGCACTGTGAGACGAAGCCAGGTCACTTCCCGACTGGTTGACGAGTGCTCGGGCTTATGTGTGAGTGACCTTGC